>VWZS01004197.1:126838-298467 GCA_013397075.1 Rhabdornis inornatus | reverse complement strand
CCCTTCCCTTCCCTTCCCTTCCCTGTTTCCTTCCCCCAGGGATGTCCTGCAGTCCCTGGGCAGCTCCCAGGGCTCTCCCAGGTGGACACTGCTCCTGGTGTGGCTGGACAGTGACCTCAGCACTGGTGAGGGGACAGCACCCAGCAGCAGAAGGGGTCCCTTGGCCAGGCACATCCAACCATCCATGGGCAGCTTCAGCACCTACAGGGCAACCAAAATATGAAAGATCTCTCACATGTGGGATCTATTAGGGCATTTCGAAGGAATTCTCGTTCATTGTTTCCCTTGAAATATAAAGGTTATAAAACTTAATGGCCACATGACAAGGAAACTATATGAAACACTCAGAGATTTACAGAGTGACTGCTCAGCTCTCAGGGCATGTGGCTGGAAATTGCTGGTCAAAAGCCAATGAGCCCCATAGTCTGAGCTTTTGGGCAGTTTTCTTATTTCTTCCATTCTTTTCCTGACCTTGCAGACTGGTATTTGGTTACCACAGCAGCTCCAAAGTCAAACAGAAACACAGCTTGTATCTTCTTTCAAGTATTTATTTCTTTTGTCCTGTTAACACCAAGTAATGAAAGGAATTGTAAGGATTTTGAAGGGGGGAGAGAGGAATGAAAGCAGGAGAATGGGGCAAAAAAAGGACATAATGGCTTAATTTCTCACAGCATGTGCAGCACAAATGAACAGTAAACAAATCCCACAGAAAAATGCAAACAAAGGCTACGTTTGCTCACAGTTCCAAGAAAAAAGCCCATCATGAGTGCCACTGAGCAAACATTTCTGTGATGAAACCCTCAGAGCCTCTGTGTGATTTCCAGGCCAATTCAGCACAGCAGACACCTTCCCCCTTCTCCCAGAACATCCCTGGGCTGCAGCAGCCACAGGGCTACGTTTCCAAGCCTTGTTTTGGTTTAAGGCATAGAAATGTTGTAATTATGGCATTAACAGGAAGCAGCAATCTAATCCAACCATTCAAGGGCAAGTGTGAAAATCCCATTAGAGATTTGCCACTGGGGTTTTTCTATACAGAGTGAAATAATGAAGCAACAGATAATGAACAAATACTGTATTTTGTTGGGACTTCTGACCCAGATTTTGGCAGCCCCAGCCAGGTCAGAAACTCATGATGTCACCAAAGGGTTTTTGGGTGACCCTAAGGGTTGTACCAGCAGTACAATCATAAATGATCTCATTGTGTGACACCAGGTGAGGCTGTGCCATTCTGTGTGTCACCCTTCCTATGTCTGTAACAAGTGGAAAAGCTCTGGCAGGGCCAAGCTGGCACAGGTGAGAGTCAAACAATGTGCAGTGCTTTTCCTGCATTTCCTTACTTCCCAAACCTCAGTTGCACCACAACTCTAGTCCACTTTATTTTCTTAAATGAACCAAGGGTGACTATGCAGCAACACAAATCCCAAAACACATCATGCCATTCCCCTCATGTGGAAATACGCCATGCCCTGATGTTGGGAGGTCACTCTTATTTTAATGAACTCTTTGCAGGATTTCCAGTTTGATTATTTTTCCCCGATGATCTGAGGCTGAGAGGTGAATCCAGTGAAAGAAACAGAACCAAACTGCGAAAATTTTCTGCTGTAAGTAAAGGCAAATGCACTTTTAACAGGATCCCAAATTAGGGTTTTTTCCCTTGAAAATGTCTACAGGCATGTTTTTGGTCACGGGATGGGAAACATGTCATGAGAACACACTCAAATATGCATTCGCATTAACACTGCTGCCAGAAGCCATCTCACAGTCATCACCAGACATCCTGGAGCCCCCAGAAAGCTTTCTGTGGGATTGGAAGGCATCCAGCCAGGAGAAAGCAAAGCCACCATGTGCTTGGGATGGCCAGTTCCACAGGAAAACTGTGCATTAATGAATGGCAAGCACTCAAAGCGGGAGTTTCCTTGCAAGGAAAGCACTGGCCAAGAACCATCATGTGCATAAAATATTTGATAAATGAAAATCTGAAAGAAATCTATGTAAAAATGGCCTATTGAAAGAAAATAGGCTGATTTTACAGTCTATGTAAAGCAGTACTGCTGGCTGTAATAAAGATAACTGGAATACAAGTTGCTCGCCCAGCCTTAAAGGATGTGTACCTCAGACTGCAAAAAGACACTCTGAAGTGTCTTTTATCTTTCTATCTTTTATTTTGTCTTTTATTTTTATTGCCAAAATAATCTATTTTACTATTTGTGTGTGGTAAATTATCAGAAGAAATCAAGGGCTGGGTATTGGGGCTTGCACCGTGTTTCTATTTTTCAACAGATGACTTTTACCTTACGATTCCCCCTCTAACCATAAAGTGAGGTTCTGGCCACCCACTCCCTCCCAGTCCTTCCCAGTTCAAATTCAGATCGTGTAGGTGTTAAACAGAATGTGCAGTTATGAACAGAACTAACAGCTCTCTGGGGTTTAGCTACACTTCATGCTTCAAAGGAACAAATCTGAAGATATTTAGGGTGGTTTGCAGAGTTAATGTGTAAGGTGTGCACAGGGCTCAGGTGAGGGACTGCCTGAGGGGATGGTGCAGAGATGAACAATCTGCAGGCAGAGCATTCTGGCTCAGGAACTCTCCAAACACAGCCCTCTCTAACAGGAACAACTGGAAGAGACAGATGAAATAATGAAAAATGAAGGGATCAGCAGAAATCAGACCTAATATAAACCCAACTAAAATAAACTCAGCATGGCTCCTGTGGCTCATTCACAAGCAGCTCTTCTCCAATGAACTTGGGTCAGGGGAAAGATGGAACAGAACTTCCTCTGCTCTGTGCCTTTAGGAGCCACTGGCAACTCTGACTGGCACTGGGAATAGGATTTTAAACGGAAACACTGAAGATTGCAACTCTGCCTCCTACGTTGCATCACAGGAAATGTGTCATCTCCAGCCAGAAAGTATAACTGCTCCTAAATCCTGGACTTCAGAATTTGAAAGAATTAACATTATTTTCATAATTGACATGTGGTCAGAGCTGTGTGTACTTGCCTGAATTCAAAGCCACGCAGTAATTTTTACATAAGGAAATTTATAATTCTGTAATTTATTTTTAAAACTGGAATGAAGATGCTTTGACTCTGCATGTGCAAAACAGAATGAGGTCAGGAGGCTCAATTCTGTATCCCTGGGATGATGGAAGCAGAGCATTCTATTGCACAATTAAACTGCTTGTAAATTATTTACATGCTTTTTAACATATATAGAACCTTTTGCTACAGTATCAACACTGGGGTTTTTGAATTATTTTTCTACACCAGATCACTTCTAAAGAAATTCAAGGCTGTATTTGATAACTTGATTACCATGCTTGTTAAACCTCAGCTAAAACAACAGGACAACAGAGAAACTGAATGTGGTTTAAGGTTCAAAAATATTGTAACAGTTGATGTGGGTGAAGAAGGTTTTTTGGCTATAGCAGACAGTTGAGAAACATGTCAGATTGCTTCTACTGAATAGTCAAAAATATCAGAATATTGAAAGTCACAGACTATTCAGCCACCAACACACACGTGGTAGTGCTTGCTCGTGTCTCTCTCCCCTGTCTTTTGCACAGTCCTTAGAGCAGGAGTAAAATACTGCCTGGCTCCACAAGTGTTCTCCATGAATTTGCAGCTCTGATGGGAGTTCAGGAAAGAGCATAAGGTATTTTATTGCTGGAAAGAAGAGAGCCATTAAATAGAATCTGTGATTCTGTTTAACCCCATGGCTGAATTGAGTCAAACATGTTCCTCCACATTTATTATCACTAACAAGGGGAGATGTGGCCCAAGACCTCAAGGAATCAGGTAGGAGCTGCTGTAGCTCCTTTTTCTGGTACCTGAGAGACTCCTCCATTCTTTATGGCTGACACTGACCCAAAGAATTGCTTTGTTCTCTGATGGATAGATTTATTTTTTTTTAGCACCTATTTTGCTACATTTAACAGTTGAGAGAGCAGAGATCATGAGCTTGTCACCTCTACTGCTACTTGTAGTAGGCAGAGTTGAAGGAGGTGTAAGTGTGGAGTGAACTGACTTCCCTGTGACTGCAGGGAATCAGTGCTCCCAGCAGGCTCTGGGAACAGGAATTACATGTTTGGATACCACTTGTTTTCCATTAGTGCCATTTCTATCTTCTGTTAACATTCCTCTGACATGAGCCCTTTTTTCTTATTCCATATGACAGCAGTATTCCTGTTGCCAAAACACCCCAGACACCCTACCACTGCACTTACTTCAGTCCTCTCTTCATAGAGGCACTAATGCTTGACTTTCCTGGAAAAGATAGCAAGGAATTGCCTCCTTATCCTATGGCTGAAGTTAATGCTGCCAGCTCAGTGTCTGGGAACACTGATCAGATCACCAGTGATGCCCAAGGGCAGCTGGTGGCTGCACCCCAAAGTGTCTGATGCTAAAAAATTAAGGAAGGTCTCAAACCATGTACTCCTGATGCCCAGGGTTTGCACATGGTGGTCCAAGGGGTCAGATCTGAGGTGGGAGTTGTGCTCTGAATCTCTCTGGCACCTATGGACAAGCAGAGCCCTCCCTCAGTGCTCGGGTTTGTACTGGTTACCTGATGTCACCTCCTTCTTCAATCTGCGTTCTTCAAGAGTGTCCTGTGGGACCAGAAGTTTAAATCCATCTGTTGAGAGTTTGTATGTGCAGCCTTTACTGTACCAGTGCACTGTGACAGTGACCTGCTCAGGAAACCAAACTCAGAGTCAAATGCCCCAGGGACCCGCAGGAAGACAATTTGGGAAGCCAGGGTCAATATCAGACAGAAGCCAGCAGGCTTCTGAGATGGATTGATTGAAGGCACTGATCTCCCAACAGTGCTCCTCTCCTTAGCTCCACATGGCTTGGGGAAGGAAGATACCACTGGGAACTCTTCACTTCTGTATTCTCTTCATTATAATTTGATGAACATAGAGAGAGAAACTTCATGTCTAGGATGCCTGTCTGTGAAAAGCCTGTACAATAGAGAGGCAACCCTCTCAGATAAAGAAAAATTGTATTTAAAAAATGCTTTTGCTTAAGACAAAAATAGGAAATGGAATCACATCTACCTAGTAGCACCAGTCAGGATGATTGCTGACACAAGGCAGAGAACCACATGCCCTTGTAATACCTAGCATGATGGATGGCTCTTGCAGCTGGAAAAAGTGAGTAGGGAGTCAAACTGCCCCTTGTTTTTACATGTTCGCGCTGCTTTCCCTCCCTCAAAAAAACCCAAGAGTCAGCCATTAGTTACCAGCATATTGGAGTTTCCAAGCCAGCAAGCTACAAAATTAATTGACTGCTTTTTAGGGCATGGTGACCCACTGGAATGAGCAGGAGCAACAATGGGCTTCTTTTATAGACTTTGCATTTGGCTGCAAATCACACGCCCCTGTTATATAACTTTAGGGATGTAAGGTGGCATCTTGCCTCTGTCTGTTTAGGGCCATCACACTCCCCCTAAGATTGCATCTTATCTTCTATTTTGTACTCTCATATACTTTTCAGTCACTCTCCAACACCAATTACAGTGCTTTCTTCCGTCATTTAAGGAGGAATTATTCTAGTTTTACCCAGAAAAAAACATTATATGATGCATAAAAAATCCTCACACATTTGCCTCGATTTTTTCCTGTGCTAATATGTAACAATGCCCATAGCAAAGGTGAGCATAAGGAACTAGTAAGTTTGGACTCTTTGGGAAGGTGTGAAGATACAAATTGTCTCAGAGGTTTGTGCCTTTAGTCCAGCCCAGGCAGGCTGGGTCAGTGTGTGTTCCTGCTCACAGGATCTGTCACAGGAACAAAAGACGGTGAGATGCTGAAAGCAAAGATGACAGGGACAGGGCAGGGACTGGCTGCCTTCGATGTCCAGGGGACAATCACGTGTGTCCTGTGCCTGCCACCTGTGCTCTGCAGCTGGGACAGCTCAGCCCCCCACAACAGCCTCTGTCTGCTCTCCCACTCCTCACCTTCTGATGCAGCTCCTTGGAACACAGACAGGGGTTTGTGCTGAAGCTTCAGCTTCCTGAAGGTACTGAAGGAAGCTGCTGAGGTGACCTCAGTAGGAGAGAGGTGGTAAAGGGGCCAAGAAGTACCGGAATTGCCATCTTCCCACAGGAAACATAGGACAGAAGGGAATGGGCTGCAGGGAGCAGGTGGAATTCTGTTTTTCCTCTTGTCTTTCTCTAAGTCCCTGAATCTGTGGCTGCCACTAGTCATGGCTCAACATCTCCTTCAGAAAAGCATTAGGTCAAAGAGGATTCTGTTCCCTAGAGAATGGAACTGCTGCTGGTGACTGACAGGTTTGCTCAGACTCCAAACATACCAGGATCTTAGTGCTGGGGAGGTGAGAGCTGCAAACAGTGTAGAATATTCTCATTCTCAGGGCTGGTGGTTGGTAAAAATGAAAAATACTGCATTTGATATAATCTTGCTTTACCCCAAACTTAGGAACCAGTGCTGTCAAAAAAAGTAGCTGTCACCTAGATTAAATTTATTAAAGCCATGTGAATAAATAAAAACAAAAGAGATGATCCAGGGTCACCTTGTATTCTTCTCTCAACAGTTGCATGTCAGCTCGAGGAAGGCACTAGGCCACTTTCATGTCTGCTACAAGCAGATGTGTTCCCTTTGAAACACATGCACCCACTTATGCTCTGCCTGCATTAAGTCTGTTACTGGGTTTTTAGGAGCTTTTGCAAGTGCTATCTGTTAATATCTGAAGGTGGGAGTGTTCAGGGAGTTTTCGGAAAGGCTTGCAAGACTAGATCTGATCATATCCACCCACACTAATTAACACATTACATAAAAGTACAACAAGTTTCTCTGCAAACATCAGAAACACTTGCCCAGGCACTTTCTGTGCAGTTCTAGAAGAACTTGAGGGACAGACTCTATTGCTTTTTAACCTCAACAGAACAATGGGTGAGTGGGGAGGGTACAGCTCCCACTGTCAGGGCCCACTCCTTTTTGTCATGCAGCAGAAAATATGCCATTGGCTGGGATGTGGCTGGAACAACCTTTTTAAAGTTCAACCTTTTTAAAGTTCACAAGGGTACATGAGGGTGCATTTTCTTCTCATCAAAAACTGCAAAATGAAATATCAAACATAAGGGATCAGATACAAAGGACTCCTCCTCTCCCAGCCCTGCCTTGCTAATTCTGAAAATCACTTCATATAAACAGCAGCCCTTGAAGCCAGCTTGAACTGAAAAATCCTCCCATTTAAATTTTGCCTTTTTTTTTTTTGTCAGGGGAACATGTCCCAGACCAGCTCATGTTTCTCCATCATTCAAATTTTAAGCCAGCAGCAATCTCCTGTATAAGAGCAATAGTGAGGACTCTTTTATTTCTTCAGAGTTTGGAGCAAGTAAAACTCCTGTGACCTGCTCCTGCAGCTGCTCCTGGATTCCTCCAGCAGGATAATAAATGGATACCCTGATCTCGATTTATTCCAGACTCTTGTATGACATCTGGCTTCAAGATGGTGGAACAGAGAAGTGCAGTGATGACATAGGAAAACAGAAGGAAAAAAAATAATTGTGCAGTGGAGAGCAGGAGGCAGCAGAGAGAGCAGGGAAAATCAAAATTAAAATAAGTCAAAGGGCGGAAATTCCTTGGAGAAGGCCTTGGGCTTCAACAAAGCTTGTCCACATTTGCAGCACTTCAAGACTACCCAACACCACCCTTACGTGGGAAGGTCCCAGCAGACCTCGCAGGCATTCCAGAGGAGCCTTTCTATTAAAAAAAACTCTTCAGTGTCTCCATCCACGTTTGCAGTCGCCTGCTGGATGGAGACTGTACTGTCTCACAACACTCACCAGGGAAGGAACTCTCTCACCCAACTCTTCCTGGCTAGCTGAAAAGCAAAGTCAATGTTTTCCTCATTATTTTCTTTTGCTGCAACCCTCTCCCCCACTGTGACTGCTATTTGACCTGCTGTCCACTCTGGGACCTTGGGGCAAGAGAGAAGGAGCTCTGTGTGTGTGTGAGAGGAGAGAGCTGATGAGTCTCAGCTACATTCTGACTTGTTTATATTAATCAGAACGAAATCAACAGCACTTACTGTGTAAGGCAACTCTGGAGATAGGGAACATCTTTTGTGTGGTGCAGGGAAAGAGCAGATCTATTTAAGGGACAGGATTTGGAGATGAATGGGGATTCCAGAGTGTGTTTCTCCCTCACATTTGCACTAGGAAGTTACCAATAAACAGAATCTCAGCACGAAGGTTTAATTTCAAGGGAACATTGCTCTTTCACCATGGTTGCTTGCTCTTGCAGCTACAAGCCTGGCACGCCCAGCTGGGATTAATGAGGAACTGGAACGGATCAGAGAGCACAAAGGGAAGTTGGTATCACCATACCTTCCTCTCCCAAACCTCTCCTGATAAACCTGGTACCTTCAGTATTCCAGGCAGATCCTGGAAGGGTTCTCCCCTCATGGGACTTGACTTTTCAGTGAGATGGGCTTCTCAAAAAAATTTACAAAAAATACACCTGGAAGCATCTATTAGGGCGGGTGTCAAAATCAGAGAGATTGAAGTTTCTTTTCATCCTCTCCAGAGAGCCTCAGACATCCAGGAAATCCAAGGAAAACTGCAATTTAAGAAACATATTCAGAGGTGTCACAGTGCTCCAGGTTATAGTTCTGCACTGACTCAGGCAGGAGAGCCCCTCCAAACACCCACCCAGGCAGAGGGACTCCAACAGTGGCACTTCTGGCAGCATCTTCCCCTTGGAGAGCCCCAGAAGGGAGAAATCCCTTGCATTTACCTGACATGTAATACATGCAAGTGATTTACTTGCATGACTTACATTTGCAGTAATGTCAGGCCTGATTTGAACATTCACACCTTTGCACTCCAGTAGCAGGGCTCCATTCTACATGGCAGAACCAAAGGTGTATTTTGAACAGAGCTCCCAGATTTTCTGCTGTACCTCAGATGTCTTTTAGGACATTATGCATATTGACATATGGGTTTCTTCCTTATCTAAATTTTTGTACAGAATCCCTTGATCTATGAACAAATACTGCTTTTCCTCTCTAGAACACATTGCATTTGAATTTGCTCACCTTTGACAGACATTTTGGTAGTCAGACTTGCAATTCTGAGGCAGGGGAACACTAGAAATATCTGCATTGCAGATCAGGGTGCTCCTGCAGATGATGCATTTTGCCCCAAGCCACACAGGACATCTACGGAAAAGCTCGAAATTCAAGTCAAGAGCCCTAAATTCCTTCCTTTAATCACACATCCATCCTTGAGGCACTTCATTCAGGTGTCTTCAGTTAGACTTGCTACTCCCTGTATTGCAATTACATTAATTCCTCTGCTAGTCCTGCTCCAATGTGCTGCTCACTGCATTTTGCACAGCAATGCAGTGTTGCCCTTCCTAGGCTGTCAAAGAGAATATTTCATTACAAAAATAAATAATGTCTAGCTGCTTCTGGCACCTCAGTCCAAGCATATTTATCACTTTTGGCTGATCAGTGCCTGATTCAATGTCCCTAAAGCACAGTGGGTTTATTCCCAGATGAATTTGAAATGCATTTAATCAGGTCTTTGCTAAATGTGCTCCCAAATTTCACATCTCATGACCATGACAGTAGTGTCTCTTAGAGCATTATTCCACTTCACTGTGCAGATTAATACAATGGATTTTCCTCTGCATGGATTATGAATGTATGTTTGTACAAGCAGGCTCTAGTTTTAGTTCTAGATTTAGTTCATCCCCAATGTGCTGCTGCGTACATGTGTGGCAATCTGGGATTAGCACTAAAAATATATTTATATTTTATCATAAATGAACAAAAAAAAAATCAGAATGACAATTTCACATATGAGCTGAGTGACAGAAAGCATCTTCCACTATTTATACTCTCAGCATTGCTGCCTGAGCCTTCCTGTCCAGCCTCCACAGGGGAAGTACAACAGCTTTTTTGGGCCCAGAAAGAGAAGTCCTGGGCAGCTTTTAGCAAAGCAAACATTGCTCTGTGGTTTGCTCCTTCCCCAGTGTGTGCTGGGAACAGCTTCATCATGGGATGGGAAGTGAAGAAAGAGAAGGAAGCGTCCATTAAATGTCCATATCTTTTAGTTCTTCAAAGTAATTTTGATCTTCCCCATTCAAAAAGCTGAAATGAAACCAATGGCAGCTCCTCTGCAGAGAGGGCACAAAGTGTGTTTGGGATGGGATGTGCTGCCTCTCCACTGTGACAGCCCACAGACACTTAAACAAAAATCATATCTTAAAACTATGAGTAGATTTAACAATTGAACTCTAAAGAATTAAACATCATAGAAACATTTCACACTTTCTGTTTTTCTTTCCAAAGGTCCATAGTCCACTCACTCAATCCTGTGCAAAGATCATGTTACTATGGATATGACCTGCAAGAAATGTGTTGCCTCAGAGCAGCACAAGTCACATGAACAGGCTGAAAGCCAAGACTTGCTGATTCACAGTCCTGTAGGATTTCCATGCTTGTGCTGGGTTCACTGCAGAACAGTCCTTGTGCCATCAGGTCTATGTTCGCCCTTTAAAAGTGTTCATGCAGGTGTAGCTCCCAGAAAACTTGTGGATTTCTTCAAGTGCTGCCTGGGGGAGAATGCTGGTGCAGAAGCAGAAAGAAAATGAGCAGATGAGACAAACTCCTCAAGCTGTTCCAATAAGAGATATGTAAATATGCATTTATGTACATAAATATACAAATGCTCAAAAATCAGCTTATGAGAGACACAGACAAAACTGGTATCAATTTCCTGCTGTGAGGAGGCCTACAGGGAGAAAAATCCACTCTTTCTCTACAGAAATATCCAAAAAAGTCTGTAAAAGCTGTAACTTGAAAGATACCATTATGTTTTATTCATTCTACATACTATACTCTGATATAAACAAATTTAACCTGAATACTCTGGGTGACCTGTCATCTGGTTGTGCAAGGCATGTGGCCTCTTTATCCTAAGGTATGGATAGAGACCTGATTTCCTGACAGCTACTGTAATGGAAAATAACCTATTAAGCCTTAAAATAAAATGGAACAGCCCTTTTTCTTGTCAACAGAATTTCTGGGAGCTTTTACCCCAAATTTACATTCAGAGCAAAGCATTTACTGTGAATTATTTTTTCTTGTTTGAAATGCAACACTGAAATTATTTTCCACAGAAGTCTCATTGCCTTGTTTCAGTTCCTGGCTGCAGCAGCTTTTCCAAAGGTTTTAGTGCAAACTATCATGGAAACACAATGGTGAATGTTCTTTCTCTGTGGTTATTCCAGGATATGAAGTTATGATTTTTTTCCTTAGGGACTTTAAAATTTCTGTCCTGGTCATACTCAAAAATATTGATTTAATAGTTTCACTGATGTAACACAGGCAATGCTCTCTAAATGCAGGTGGAATGTTTATGGTTCTGAAATCCTGCACAATAAAAAGCCTAGTCCAACAAGTTACTTAATAAATCCCCATCAATTGCCTGTGTAAGTTAATTATTATTAAATTCCCTAGACAAAAATCCAGTTTACACCTCAGGAATCCAAATTTTGGGAACAGAACTGGTTTCATAGGGGGTTATACAAAGGGAAAAGAATTCCAAAGGGAATCTCAGAAAGTGTCTCCCTTCTGCTTCCACACTGTCTTTCAAGGGAAGAGATGAGAGAGCAGTTCCAGTCAGCCTGAGCTTCACCTCAGGGAACAGACACAGAGCCAACCTTCCCTACATGGCCAGGCTATTGCTGGGCAAAGGCAATACTCACCTTTTTAGGATAACAAGAACATGCATTGTCCATGGAAGGAGCAGGAAGGCTTGATTCATCTGAACAGCTTCTACTGTCCTCCTTGCCACTGTCTCTGGCTTGAGAGGAGGAAAAAGACTAGGGAATCTGAATAAAGAAAACAAAAAATAAAATAATTACATGTGAACCAAGCTCCTTCTTTAAGGTGTCACTGTCCAAGTCCTGTTACCATAAGTTATTGCTGGTTACTGCCCTTCAAACATGCCCAGAACTGGCTCTAAGGGGCAGAAAATTCCAGTTCCAGCCAAAAAGCCCAAAAGCAGAAATCCCAGTTCCAACCAGTACTACTGGGTTATCTAAACAGTTAAGAATGTACATGTTGGTGCCCTCAGGAAGAAGTGGCAGAGAGTGATCAGAGCCCTGATTCAGGGCTTTTCTTACTTTGAATGCAAACCAATACCAAATGCTGTCTTTTCAGTGATGTTGTTTTTCCTTTTACTCTCTGTTCCTCTTTGCTTGATTCAAATCCTTGACAGGTGAAAGACAAATATTTTCCTCCATTGTTTTTAATACCAAACATAAAGCTTTTCCCAGCTCCTGCAACAGCTTGACACTGCAGATTTTCTTGACTAAGAGAGCACAACCTGTATTAACAGGTTATTTTACCCATTGTAAAAGATTCATTTGGACGGCCATTAGTTGTTCTCTTGGATAGGGGTAAAAAGGAGGTACTGATAGTCTCACTTCACTAAGTGGCTGTCATTCCTTTCAGTGGGAAAGGATTAAGTATTCCAGTGAATAAAGAAGGAACTTGTACTGTTAATTCTCAAGTAATTTGTAGACTGGGCCTTTTGCATGACCTCAATTGCAGGTTGCTTCCCCTCCCTCTCTGCTATGGCTTGAACACCAGGGAACCAGCTTCCAGTTCTCTCTGCAGCAGGCAATGCCTCCCCCAGCACAGGCTGCAGGAACATCCCAGCACATTGAGAGAACCAGCCTGATGAGTCCCAGGTGGCCTAAAGTGACCCTCTGTTCCCAGGCAGCCAAATGAGACATCAAATTCTCTTAACTAAATGAAGCATTAATTAGGAGTGTATTCTGATGATTCATTTAAAATGAGATGCTTTATTCTAGTTCCCCTGGACTGACCTGATTCTCATGCCCTGGAACATCTCTGTGCTGGTGTGGAAGGGCAGGACTGTGGTGGCATTCACTCCAGGACAGTCCAGCAGCCCCAGGGTCAGGCTCTCCATGAAAGCAAAGGATGAGGCTTTGGAGGTGCAATAGTCAATGGCACCAGGGATGGCTGACAAGGCCAGGACAGAGTTCAGGCAAACAATGTGCCCATTCTGCAGCTCCAGCATCCTTGGCAGGAATGCTTTGGTGGTCTGAAGAATAGGAGAGTTAAAAGAAGAAAAGAAAAGAAGAAAAAAAATTTGCTCAGCAGTGATATAACAACAACAGCACTGGCTGGAAAAAAATAAGGTGACACAGACACAAGCCCAAGTGTCCTGTTCATTATGTCAGGAAAGGAGTAGCAGAGGACGTTGTTGCTTCATCATTTTCTGAGACTCTAAGTGGGCAAAGTTTGTGTAGAAACACAACAAAAGTCTTTCCTAGCAAATATATAAGCAGTACTCCCAGATAAAGGCCATGTACAGAATGTTTTCCATGCTTAAGAACTTTTATGGGATAAAGTCTTCAACTAAGTGATGAAATTACAAGAAGCTCTTTTTCCTTACTATTGTCTGATCCAAAACGGACTGAATTTCACAGCTCCCTTCCCTGCAGTCCCACACTCCTCTGATGTTCCCTTCACATCACCACACAGGAAACTCCTCTGTGGCTCAGGCTTTGACAAAGACATCAAATATTTTGCTGGAAATCACAGAATATGAATAAAGAGCATCACATACTGAGAACCTCTGAAAAAATTAAGTTTATTTTTGACATCTTTCCTCTGGCCTTTGCCCCTCACATTGTTTTTTCTCTCTTGTTTTCAAGACAGACTGCTTTTACCAAGCATCCCTTAGAAAGAAAGACCTACTGGCTGAAATCTGCCCCTCTCCCTCCCAACTCTTAACTAGATGGGATACAAGAGCTTATCTCACCCAGAACTGTCCCAGGGTGTTTATGTGCTGGGATTTGAGTAGTGCATCATCGTCGCTGTCCATCAAGCTCTTCCCATGGACCACAGCAGCATTGTTCACCAGGATGGTGATGTCACCCACCTACACAAAAAAGCAAATTACTTGTGACAAAAGGTATCTCTCCTCACAAATCAGCCATTTCCATTAGAGCTGAATAGCCATTACTGACAAATACATTGTTATTTTCATAGTTTTTGACATTCTTGCCTGTGGGCCTTGTAATCCTTTGGATCGCCTCACAGAGGTAGCTGGACTTTGTACAATCTTATCTGCATGGTCACCCTTCTTTTTTCCCCAATATTTTTTTTTTCTCATCAAATACTGAATCACAGAATCACAGAATTGTAAAGGTTGCAAAAGACCTTTGAGATCATCAAGTTAACCATCAACCCAGTTCCACCACTGTGTTCAGCACTAACCCGTGTCCCCAGGTGCCACATCCACATGGTTTCTGAACACTTACAGGGATGGTGCCTCCACAGGTGCCCTGGGCAGCCTGTTCTGAAGCTTTACAACCCTTTCCATGAAAATATTTTCATTAATATCCAATCTAAACCTCCCTTGGTGCAACTTGAAGCTGTTTCCTCTCATCCTGTCCCTGTTCCCTGGGAGCAGAGCCCGACCCCCCTGGCTGCACCCTCCTGTCAGGGTGCAGAGCCAGAAGGTCCCTCCTGAGCCTCCTTTGCTTCAGAGTGAGCCCCCCCAGCTCCTTCAGCCCCTCCACAGCCAGGGCTCTCCCAGACCTTTTCCCGCACAGCCTTGGCTTGCCGATAGACCTCCTCCCGGTTGCCCACATCACAGATGAAGTAGTGGCACTCTGTCCCCATCATCCTGATCTCCTCCGTGGTTTCCTTCAGGCACTTCTCAGTCCGACCCCACAGGATGATCTGCAGCAAGAAACTTTTGTTAGAGTTGAACTGCTTCTGTTTCATATCTAAAATAATTAAAACATGCTCCTGACTTCGACAGCTTGGCGGAAATCTTTGATGTGTTTTCACTGCCAGGGCTGTTGTTTTGCTTCCTTTAAGACAAGCAATCACTTTCTGTTCCATGGGGAGTATCCTGTGGGGTACTGTGTCCCACTGCTGATCCTCTGTTTACAGATTCTTTACAAGCAACACAAGCTAAAACAAAAAATCCGATCTTAAGCCTAACGTGACCAGTATATGGAACATTTGGAAATTTCTCCATACCATTCATTTTAAATCTCTCCCTGTTTTTGCTACACACACACATGTACAAAATGACAAATCTATCCTAAAACCACAGATCTTCCTGAATATCTGGTGTGTTCTCTATTTCTTGTTCTACATTTGAAGATAAAACCTGCTCTGCAGTGAAATGTATTTTTTCAGCCATGTAATTACTTGCAATGCTGATTGCAGGCTGGTGTCTCAGGTGCATTTCAAACGAGTTCATCCTACTACAGACTTCTGAAGCGAGACATTTCAAGCACTTATTTATTTTGCAGCTCTTATTTGCAGGATTTCACTTGCCACTCCCTTTTAACACGGTAAAAATTAAACACTGCTTCTTGTACAAAGAAAATTCTGAATATTCATGGAACAAACATTCAAATAACGAAGCATGGATTTGATTTACAATGAGACATAACCAGCTAACCCTATGTGCATTTCTACACTATCAGTGAGGTCAGAAATAAAAATAACTGGAAAAGTTACCAGGTTCATTAACTTTCATCATGGGGTTTTGTCCAGTACAATTCTTTCTAGTTAGGCAAAAACATCAAGTTTGAGATGGGGCTCCCACCACTGTTCTTCAAACATTAATCTGCAGCTAAACAGATTTAAGCACAATATTTTTTCTGAGTACACAACCTTATTTTCTATTTCTTTTAAGGGTACTGGAATATAATTTCATCTCTGTTACCTAAGACATCTATGAATGAATGGATCTATGGTTTTTGCTCTTCAACTAAGTCTTCTCAGCACTCATCATGTTATAAATGGTGAGTCACTGCTGTTCTGCAAAAAATAAATTACTGAATGGAGCATGTTACTGCAATCAGCTGACTGCTCTGTGACTCTAAGAGCAAGATCCAAAAGAGAAAGAAGAAATGGTTGCTACATTGAAAATGCAAAATTATGGTGCTATTTCCAAGCACGTGATCCAGGATGATAGTTCCTTCTCATACTACTGTGTACTGAGGCTGTATGAATCTGACCAGTATATTGATTTTTTAATGGTTAAAAATAAGCAGACAAACTTCAGAGATTAAAGAGTCTTTGAGTTTACTGCAAGTTGAAAGAACAGAAAGACAAAAGTCTGAGTTGCATCACTGCTTATAGTCCAATCCCTGCAACTAACTTAATAACAGCAAGATAAACATAAAAAAAATTAGGTGTGCAGTATTCTTACCCCATAACAAATCTCTAGCAGGGAGCTTTAACGTGCTTATTTTTAAGGACTAGCTAAGCTTATCTCATAACTGGTACTAAAACTAATCTCTAGCAGGGTCAAAGAGCTTTTCAGTGTGCCCGAGCAAGGCTAAAATGCAGAAGTACCCAAATCCCCAACCATTTCCTAAACAAGTTACATTTACAGTTAATCCCATTTCCATGTCATTGGCACATCTGTGAACACAAACACACCCAGACTGATAAGATTTATATCCTCAAATTCTCCAGAGCACTAACGAATCTGGTTAACCAGAAACTTCAGAGTGTGTATAAATATGCCAGAGCCATTGCATGGGAAATCTTATCTCAGGGGAAGTAATTTTCAAGGAAGAAGCTGTGATCACACTTAAAAACTGTAAGAAAGCATATGGCTGAAATTGCATCTTGTGCACTGGCCTGGCTTCCAAAGTCTCAGCCTATCACCCTTGGCCATCAGGGCTTGGCATCTCCTCAAAGCTTGTAAAACTGATGGCTATTTACTCACTTCTGATCCCAGGGCTAGACCAAAGAATATTTTTCATGTGTACACTGCAGAATTGAAGGGAAATCAAGAACATGTGAGAAATTTCACAAGCTCTCAGGAAGTATTTACAAAATACTGTTCAGCTGTGAGCACATGCACACTTGCTCTCCCTTTCACAACCCACATGGAAAGGGGAGGAAAAAACCACCACAAAATGTCAACTGCAAACAAAGTTTGATGCCCACAGAGTTTTGCATCTGAGTGAACTTCACCCTCTTCGCAGGGTTGGATTAGTCAATGCACACACTAAAAATTAAGTGACTTGCTGAAGAGCGATGGAAGGTAGGACAGGAAGAGGAGAAGAAGAGAAATAAGGTGTCAGACGAGGAGAGTGTAAGGCAGGAAACTGCCCTCACATATCTAATACTCCAGTGCTTCACACTGCTATTGCTAAATAAAAAGTACATCCCTCACTCTTCACTTCAATCTGTTTCAAACATCCACACAGCCTCCTATTCCCAGGAGCTGCCACTGATGCATTGAATGTCAGGAAATATACATGGAAGAATAGTTAAGCAAAGGACGACCTGTCAAAGGAACATCTGTCTGTGATGCAACTCTTGGATAGAATATTTTTTTATGCCCCAACAGTTTCGTTGGGACCTTTAATATCCTACAGAGGCAGGTCTTGCAAGGTGACCCCGTTAAAATCTGGGCCATCTGGGGAAGACAGAATTTGCTGCTTATCCTGTGACAACATTAACTTCAGCACTGACTTCTTTCCATAAGAAGTTTTTGTGTCTTTGATACTGTCCACACTCAGGTGAAGGCAAGAGCCTGTGCAAGAGAAAGGCAGTAAATAAAAGACCATTCTTTTGTGAGAGGTCCCTGATGACCCAGTGGGAAGTGAGGGCTCCTGCCTTCATTTCTGCTACTTTTTACAGATGGATAAAACTCAGAACTCAATACAATGTGCTTTTGGTCCAAATTCAAGCTTGACTGCTCCTATGAGATCATATGAGACTTTCAATTTCTCTCTTACATCTGGCCAGACTGAATTGGCACAGGCTTCCCCCCAGCCTCCCAGGACATCAGATCTTACAGTGAGACAAGTCTGGAGTTGCTGCATTTGTCTCACAGTTGGGGCTTCTGTTGCTCCTGAACATCTTCAGGGGGGGCTTGGTTCAGCCTTTCTGTACAGGCAATACAGCATTTTTCTGATGTTCCTGAGTCCTCACTCTCCTTCTGCCTCCTGAGATTTTCTACAGACTCCTCAGTTCTCTGCCCTCCTGCACTCACCCTCTTCTGCAAAATGTGCAATTAGGGATGAACATCCATGTTTTCAATGCTCCTGAACAAACCCTTCTGCTCCCTGACCTGATGAGCCACGGTGAGCCTGGGGCTGTTTGCTGCTGCCCAGTGAGCTCCAGTTACCCAAACACTTGGCTCTTCACTTCCCTTGGGATGCAACCCTTGGGATATTATTCTCTGGAATATTATTCTCTGCTCAGTAAACATCAAGAAAGGCATCACTTCACTTCATCCTGCTCCAGCGGGGATTTGAGGGCTCTGCACTCATGAGGAGTCCAGACCTGCAATTTCAGAAATGGTCCCTTTTATTAGGAAGCACGATTTTTCAAATGCGGACATGGGGCTCAGAGTCTGGTCTGTCTCCTCTTTCCTTTCTAAGTGTAAGTCTAAATTGGCAGTAAGTGTGTCCCAAATGGAAGCTGAGAATGATTCCAACAGACACAGAAGTTCCTGTCTGGACAGAGAGCGAAGGAATAAGGAGAGGCACTGTGTTCATCATTTCCCAGTCTGTCAGGATGCTGCACAGCCACCCATTCACCATAACTTAGCGGTGGACAGAGAAATATTTAATTTGCATTTTGGATAAATTCTTGGACAGACAGTTTTCCATCCTGGAAAGAATCCAGCCCTTATTTCTTCCCCTGCTTCATCTCTCGCAATCCTTCTCTGCCTGCCTGTCCCTGCTGCACCAGACACACTCTCCTTTCACAGAGTTACTGACCAGAAAATTGCCGAGGGCAGGAGCTGGGGGAGGTGGATAATCCTGCTCCAAGGCTTCCTGCCCGCGCTTACCTCGGCGTGACCCCGGGCTGGCAGCAGCCAGGGAGGCAGGTGGAACGGGAAAGGCATCCCTGACACTGCAGGCTGCCGGGGGCAGCAGGGCAGGATCCCACCACTGGACACAGGGAAGAAGAGATTTATGATGATGGAGGAACTCTATGTGCCCTCCTCCCCTTGATGAACTTCAAAGTAGGCAAGGGCTGTGACATCACACTTGGGGCAGATTTTCCCAGGATTTATTCATGGATTTTTGCAAAACAAACCTTATCTGCCCATCTGGAGTCACAGAACTCCTTATCTGACCTTTAGAAAATCCTTTCAGCTGGAGGGGCAGGCACTGCATCCTCTGCTCCCAGAGGACTCGTTTAACTCTGAATTTAATCTGCTAATGAGGCCTGCCCCAAGGTCGGAGGGGAGTCAGAGGAAGGGTTTTGCTGCTGTTGGACTAAGGCAAGGCTGTCTAACAGGGACTTGCACTGGCTTTGTGCCAGAAGTCCCAGCCCTGACTGCAGGGCCAAAGCCTGACTTTCACCATAACATAAGGAAAGTTATGCTTGTGACCACCGCAAAATCAGATAAAGCCACTAATCCACATAAACTGGTCTACACTGAAGCTGCTATCAACCACAATATAAACACATCATGAATGCTTCCAGAGACTGAAGGATACTACTAGTGCAGGACACAAAGTTACAGCTAAGTTTACATCCTTTACAAGGCTAGTTAACTTGTTAGTCCAATTTTATTGCTAGCAAAATGCAAGAACAGCAGCAAAGGACCATTGCCCGTTTACATCATCAATTATTTGGGGACTGTATCTTCAGCAATCCCACTGTGCTAGAACTTCTGCCTCCAATGAGCTGGAGCAGTACTGGGAAGGTGTCCTACCACAACTGCACGTTTGAGACCAAACATCTGCTATTTCTAGACACTGCCCTTGGGTTATCAGGGTTGTATTTGAGTAAAGAAATGTTCACTCTTGTTCTGTACAGCACAAGGTGGGTTGTGATTAGTAGATACAACTTCCAATCTGAAAGCTTCTCCATTTTACGATTCATGAAGCAATTCTCTGATAAAATCTGAAGACACTGAAAGATTCAATCGTTGCAGAGAGACACGAATGCCCTTCCTGCCTGGTCTCATTATTGCTGCCTCCACAAATCAACCCCAACTCCCAGCCCCAGATCAGTGGAGATAGGAAGTAGTTGGTAGGTCAACACATTTCATTCCCCCTTTCAACCTCCTTCCTAGTCCAGTGGAACAAACGTTGCTCTGTGTGAGCTGGTATCTGTAATTGCACAGACCTTTGTTCAAACACAGAAAGCCTTTCTGCTCCCAACACTCAAGAGTTCCTGCATACTTTTAGGAAGTACAAAGTGTAGATAATCCACTGAAGTATGCCAGTCTTATCCCCCTATATTTACAAAGCCTGGTAGTACTAACTCACAGCCTGTCCTCCGAAAAAATGCATTCCAGTGTGTCCCATAATCCTGGCAGAGTTTTGCATACCGTGAGAAAGGGAAACTAAACCCCACAGCCTCAAAACCTCCACGTCTTTTGCCTGTCAATGGCAGAAGGGTTTTCTCCTCCACCCCTTCCCCTTTCTTGGCCCCAGGCAAAGGCAGGCAAGTTCTTTCAGGAGTTCTTCATGGGAGAGGCAGCTAAAGGCTGATTACTGGAAGAGGGAAAGGTGTGGCCCTGCAGTGTGAAAAGCTAATCTTTGCTTTAGAAAGGAGAAAAAAGAACCTTGTGATGCCTGAAGTAGGTCAAAATACTTAACCCAGCCCCGTACTGACACTTCTATAAAGGTAAGCAAACAAAACAGGCCAGTCGCGAATTTCTCTCAGTTCCCACAGCGAATATCAAAGCTGCAAGGGACAGGTTGAGAAAGATACATAGGCTTACGTGCAGCCTATTTTACACACAAATTTTTCTAGATTACTATTTAGCAGTTGTAAAGCCTGTAAGAATTGAATTTAAAATTAATCCTGCCACCCTGGTAAACACAAACCACAGACTTTATTATAAACTGGTTTAAGTCCAGGAGTAACATATAGTAATGAGATTAAAAGTTAGGGCTAAAAAGACTTCAGAAGGAGACTAAAAATGAATTCCAATCCTTTTAGTCTAGAGTCAGAACTTTTATATGTTTATATGTTGACGTAGCACTCAATAGGATTAACCTTATTCATCTAAACAACAGTCAATTCCAGTTGTACCCCAATCATCCTTTTTTCCCTCTGAAAGAAACCAAACAGCACCTAAAAAAATCACATAGCAGTATGTCAACACCTGCCTGCTGTTCAACAGAGGCCTTGCTTGGAAAGAAAATGTGTGATTTTCTGTGTGCACACAGGCATTTAAGACCAGCTCCCCCTAAGGAAGGGAACAAATGCCCACTGTTCTCACAGTCAGGTCTATGTAAGGACAGGTGGCCCCACGATGACTTTTTTTTTTCCCAGTGTTTTTTCCAATTGCTTTCGTCTGCAGCACGAACTGCGACTCCAGACTGCCTTGGGAGCAACTCTTCGCAGCTCTGCTCGGAGCAGAGGAGGAAGGGCAAGGGTGAGGGTTGTTTGCAAGGAGAGGTCAGGCAGGAGTCAGCCTTTACAATCCCATTAACGCTGGGACAGGGTCAAACCGAGTGCACGTTCCAACAAAAAGCACCAAGTGGCCACAAGCTGTCACCCTGGAAGGTCCCTGGAAGCATCTGTGGGGGAAAAAAGGACAGACTTTTAATGGTGAATGTCTTGCCACACCATGTGTGAGAACCGGCCACTGCTCCGGGGATCCAAAGCACACAAAGAAATATCCCGCAGTAAAATCCTAAAATCCTCTGGCTGCAGAGCAGGAAGAAGTGGCGTGTCTGGGGGTGGGGAGAGAGGTTAGGAAAGTTCTGTATTTGAGGTAAGGCTTTGGAGACATCCACCAACAGAAATATAATACTCCACCCTGTAAAAATAACTAGTGTGCTGCTGCCGCCTCCGTTTGCTTGGCATGGCATCCCTATAATCCAGATTCCTATAAAAATGTCCACAGAGATCTCAGGAAATTGTGGGGAGGGGAAATATGCAGGTGCAGAAAGCCCTTTTGTCCTGCAAGCACAGCAGACATGATGAAGGGATAAAAAGTCAGTAAATAGCATTTCAAAGGGGAAAAAGAAATTACTACAATGGCCCAACAGGAGATTTCAGCATCACTCAAGGTTAGCTGTGTGCACATTTTTCTTTCAAAATGCTGCATTATTATTTTTACTAATTTCACATAACTCTCCAGGTAAAGCGCCTGTGGCAGGTTAAATGTTCAGGTAAGAGAGTTAAATATTTACTACAATGCAAAGTTATGTCTACACTGAACTAACTGTTCTTGGAAAGCTAAAAATATCCAAAAGTTAAATTACAGGGCTAAGAAAAAGATTACAAGATTAAGAGACAAGAACATGTGGAATTAAAAAGCAGCCCCAATACAGTATTATTTCACCTGACTGGGCAAAACTGCCCACAAATTGCCTCTTCAACAATTAACCAAAAAGTCTGCTACTTCTTAACTAACGAAATAGAAAAACCTGACAATATATATGTATGTAAAAGAAGAACTCAAGTGCTACAAACTGGGTGCCAATCGAAGTGGATTTTTCTTTTAGAGTTTGCCTTTCTGTTTCTGAGATGAATTCTGCAGCAGAGCAGCATAACCTTGAAATGCCGGGTGTTTTTATCTTCCAGTGGAGAGGGCTGGCCACTGCATCCCCCCAGGGACAGCACTGACTCCTAGGCTAGACCCTGCACAGATTATAAAAGCATTAGTTATGCTGCATTACCAGTTTAAAGAATTGTCAGCTTTAATTCAGAACACCTTCAATTTTGCTCTAAGCTAAATCATCATGAGCAATCCACCAGCACTTTACTTCTTTTGGGGAATATATAAAAAAATTCTCTACAAGCTCTATAAAAATAAAAAATACAGATTTATCAATTAGATGCTATACTCAAAACATCACTGAAAAGAAAAACTAGGGAAGGGTTTAAATTTGTTAAGCTGGGAGAAGGTTTGCAACAAAAACAGCCATGGAAACCGAAGGGTGAATAATGTTCCCAATGCTGTCATTATAAACTGCCCTCCAGAAAGAGCTACAATATGCTCCAGATCATCCATGTGCATAATAGGATGCAACTCTTGACTGAAAAAATAACTTCTCCCGTGAGGCTACTGGAGAAGTATTGGAGTTAAAATAGCCTGCCTTAAATGTGTGTATAAACTGAACACCAGCAACTGCTCCAGACAAGCTCCCTTACAAGCCATTCTCTGCTCCAGAAAAAGAGAACTGCTACCATTTTCAAACCATATAAAAGCTGTCAAAAGGTGCCTTTCTTTTAAGAATTTTATTCGAAGAAATAAAGGGCACTGCTTAGAAGAAAGCTTTGATATTGAAATGCTTAACTGGTTGCCTATCTTTTCATGTGCTTTCCAAAATGTTATTTTTTAATGGTGGCTGTTGCTATGCAACAGGGCAGAATCTCTAAAATCTATTCATGAGTTGTACAAATGGCAGTTTTCAGGACATATTTAACTCTCTCAGTCTATTAAGTCAATGAAGGAGGATGGAAATCAGAGGACTGTAAGCTCCCAGAGCACAACCCCCCTCCAAGGGGTAAAGCATGGCTTAAAAAGGGCCTTTCACTGATCATACAATTTTTTTCAATACACTGTTAAGATAAAGTAGCTACCTTGCTTTCAAAAAATGTGAAAAAATGGCACAGCTCCGGTTAAATAAAATGATATCTAAATACAGAAACAAAAGTTATATACGTGTTCATTACTTTTACCCAGAAATGACCAAAGCAATTCAAATTCCGATTCTGCCACAATGCTAGTTATTTAAACAGGAGGGGCTGGTCAGGCAGTCACAAATCCAGCTTTAGCATACTCCTCACTTACAGCCTGGAAGTCACCATCCTCTGGATGTGACTGCATGCTTTTCAGGCCACTGCATTGCAAAATGAAGTTAATTCACTTTTATGTGAACATAAAATCAATTCAGTTATCACAGATCATGAGAAAAACCTGACTTTCCAATAAAATAAACTATATAAAGTAACCTGGTCAGTAACTGAGATTTAGCTGAGGGGCAGGAATAGAATATTGAGGCACAATAATTCTCAGAGTGTTCAAAGGTAGTCACAAGCAGAGCTCTTTGCCTGAAGGGTTCCCTTCCTGCCAGCAGCTTCAGAGCATTGGGGATCTGGAAACTGCTCCAAGAAAGTGTGTGAAATTTAGCCCTAAAAAAACAGGCCTATTTTTGGTTGACTTACATTCACTTTTACTTCCACTGAAATATAATTGACAAACCCAACTGAAGTAATGGCCTGAAGGACAGCAGTCCCCACGTGCAGCATTGGGGGATCTGGGACGGATTGTCAGTTGGAACTGCACTTAGAAACTTGGATCCTTAAACAAATAACATCACTTGGCCTAAACCTAAGACTCAAATGCAAACCAAAAGTGTTTTAACTGTTTTTACTAATTCTAGCAGCTAAAGAAACCATTCTAACTTCATCCCAAATATATCAACTCCCTCTGAGATGGATCTATTTTCAGTCTATAACCAGCATTCTGATTATTTAGTGCATTTACAATTTCAACAACAACCTGAAAATGTGCAGTTTATAATTTTATATAATTTATTTTATAAACGTAATTTATTTTCAGTGGTTAAGAATTTTCTCTCTCTTATTGTCCTTTTCAAGATAAACTAAAATCTCTTTATAGATGTAAGATACTCTTCTAAATTTCGGGTTTTGTCCAAATGCTGGACTAAGATGAGACAGTGTCAGTGGTCAAAGGCATCAGGAAAGCTCAGTGAGAGCTGTAAACAAGTGCAGTGATGTCAGGAGGAGCTGGCTGACCCACTGCTGAACTCTGCCTCTGAAGGACACGCAAAGCTCCAGATCCCTTTCCCACACATGTATGCACACACACATCCCCCTCCTTTCATCAGAAGAGGTGTCACACAACAATCTGCCACAGTTGCACATCATCATCCAAGGAAATAAACCCTGGAACCCCTTTTGATGGCTGAATACTTTGCTTTTGAAGAGACAAACCTACTTCCATAAGCACATCAAATATAAACACAGCATGGACAGCGTTCTCTCAGGGGGCTGGATTACAATCCAGGAACAAGCACAGAAAGCTGCACAGCATTGCACAACCAGCACATCCCAAAACCAAAATCAAACAGCTCGGTTCAGCGAGGCAGAACTCCTGCATTTCCCAAGGGCCTTGGAAATATTCTGACATAATTCTTGACAGCTCACTGTGGCCAGGGCCAGCCCTGAACTATTACCATTTGGGAAAGAAGCACTTGTACCAGCTGGATGTCTTTAATATCCCACTTGGAAGCATGACCTCGTCTCCTTAAGGCTGAGTTTGTCCTCACTGGGAAGGTTTTTAGGAGTTGGGTAAAGGGAAGTTGAGGTTGCTGAAAGGGGATGTCAGGATTTTCCATTCCCTCTCCATCAAGCTTCGCCCAGGGAAGTGCTGATCAGAGACAAGCTGTCTGTGTTTGTTGCCAGCAAGGAGACTGAAATGACAGATCGAAGACAAACACTAATTTTATGTTCACGTAGAAAATACCTGACTCCCCACTGGTATTGCTGATCCATTCTGTTGAAGAGCATGGAAAGAGAAACTGCTCCGTGTCTTTACAGCAACACTCTTCACTCCCATAATTTAGGCCTGGTATACTGGAGTTTTTTCTTGAGGTCCAGTAAAAAGATTATCTAAGAATTTCTGCTTTCAGGTAAAATGGTGCAAGTTTGTCAGCTCTTCAGACACAAAGAAAATCTTGGGTGTACCTGGTGATTCAAAGGGCAAATAGAACAAACCCCAATAATAAGCACACAAAAAATCATGGCTGTTTGAGTGGTGACTCCTGTCTTCTAAAGGTAGGCTTGGCCATCAAGGAGACATTTGCTCCTTAGTGAAGCTTCTAGGAAACACCAAACTAAGATCTTCAGTGCCTGAAGTTTGACTTTCTGATACAGGCCAGCACTCACAGAAGTTTCAACAGCAGGATTCTAGTCCAGGACTTACTGGGAAAGAGGACCTACCAAAATAACAGAGTACCCATGAAATACCTGTCCTGCCCAAGAGAAGGGAAGATGACTCAATGAGAAGTCAAGTTTGAACTCCATCTGCACCTATTTCAAATGGCTCTTTCACTGAGATAAGGGAAGAAATATATCATTAGCCATGTCACACCAACTGCCACAGACTCTTTCTGCAGACTCTAATCTGTAGCTAAAACTGTGTCATGCTACAAGATAACCATAGAGTCTTTCCAGGCATCATTTTTATACCACCTCAAAATATGTTTATATTCATACTTTTATATATTTATACCACCTCAAATAATTTTATGTTAGTTAAGTGTACTCAGAGGTACAGTGTCACTGGTTACACACTGAGAGCCAGGTTTAGCTCACAGGTACACACCTAAAGCACAACTGATTCAGCAGAGCTGCATTTGTGCTTGCAAACATGATTTTATTTCCATAAATGGAGCAGTGACACATTTGCTCAGGCAGTGTAAGACAACAGAAATCCCTATGTTAACCAAAACAAATAAGCTCTGCAGCACTGCAGTCAATAAATTGTAATTAAGAAGGTGGCAACATAAGGGTGGCTGTCCACAAAATCCCATTGTAATTATGCATAGTTTATGGCTAAGCTAATGGGATGAACAATTTAAATTAATTACAAACTCTGCCAAGGTACCCATCTATTCCCAAGTCTATTAATTAGAATCAATTTAATCCCCACTGGGATAAAGGTCAAACAACATGCATTTGACCCTTTTCTCCTGGCGTCAGTGTTATCAGCCAATGGATCTGGCAGTGCCTGGGTCTGACTTGTTTGACTCTTCAGGATGTTGACAGGATGCTTTGAAGAACAGACTCTGGGCCCAGCTAAAAAAATCTCTAATAATTTCTGCTTTATATTCCTGATAAGCACAGGTTTAAAAATGCCAGAGCTTGTTCTCTCTCGGTGGTCAGCTCTGAGGCTGTTGTTCTCTGTCTTGAAGAGATTTTCTTTTCAATCTCTCCTTCCTGCAGAAAACCTTGAAGCAGCAATTGTGTTAGATTTGTGTCTTCAGTTTGGGACAGGGATCAAAGTGAAAGTGAACACTAAACACTAACTAGCATTTGCTAGTGGTTTTGAAAACAAATACTCAAACTTATACTCTATACTGAAACTCAAATATTCAATAATCATTAGCTGACATTTTCAAACTGCCCAGAAGGAAAGATACTGAATTTCTAGACCCTTGTCCAATTTTATGGGAAGAGAGAGAGAATTGTCACCTTTTTTCCTTCTCCCCATCACTCTTGTACAATTAATTGGCTGCTTCTGTGAACATCACTATCATGAATTTGTCGTTTTTTTTTTTTAAATTGCCTTAATACTTTCATTCCTCTCAGGTTACAGTCAGGCCAAGTTCCTGGTCTTTGCTCTGGCAGTTTGATGTAAAACTCAATAGTTCTTGATATGCCAACTTTGAATGTTGCTGATCTCTTTGAGAAATGGAATTCAGAGTCTATTCAGAGTTTTCTAAGTTCCTCCTTTGTAATTTTACTATCTGCTGCATAGTATCACTCTAATGAAGCAGGTTTCCACAACAGCCTTAAGAATAATAAAATCTTTGATTCCTTTAAGATGTTTTAGTCAAATGCTTAGGACTATGCATGAATTATGGTCACTCTTAAAACAAATTGCTGTGCCTGGCTAATAAAATTAGGCATTAGCTCAACAGCATGTTTGATTATTTTATAATGCAGTAAAAATTACCTATAGTGCTTCAGATAGAAACAGTTCTACAAATCTGAGACTTTTTGCTAGCCTGTGCCAGAGCCATGACATAAATGCAACATAAATACACAGCAGCACTTTTACAAGTCACTGTAGGTGATGAAACGATGCAAATAAAATAGGGATGAATCACTTCAGTTAAGTGGCATGAAACATCATAGCCCAAAACCTTCCTGTCAGCCCTGAAGTTCACAAAATCCACCTTTTTCCTTCCTGTGGTACAAATAAGACTGAGAATCATGGGATCAGACTGTGGTTGAGGCTCTGGGCCTCTGGATGTCCTCTGGTCCAACCCCCTGCTCAAGCTCAAACACCTCATCTACTGCTTTGACCAGGTCAGCTCATTTTGAATCTCACTGCCTCCTCCAGCTTGCCAGATCTGAGCCTCTGTTTTCACTTTTCAAGGTATTCACTTTCACTTCACCCATATTCACATCACCTTTCATCTAGCATCAGGTCTTCTACTGAGCCTTTACCTCCCAGCATTAATTTTTAAGAACAACCTGCCTGTTTTCTACCACAGTTCCTGCACCTCTCTAAGCATTCTTCAAAACTCTTAACTGCTGCTTTTCAAACCCCAACTCAAAACTTCCATTACTGTGATGCCTTCCTTTAAACTGGCTCAACAAGTGGTGCTGCAGTCTGGCTTTAATCAGCAGAGAGTTCTGTGTTAGTACTCATTGTCGCCTTTTGGTTTTTATCTCCACTGTCACATTTATTTATTTTATCCCTGCCAACCCTGAGGCCAGCATCATCTTTTGCTGTTGTTCGTATAGAGCACATTTAGCATCTTTATGCTAAACAGTTTTTGGTGTGAAGTCAGTTTTTGAGGCACTGCAATGACATTAATATATAACCTCATCTTTAAAACTTTAAGATTTTTTACAGCATTGGCACAGTCCTTGTATTTAGTGGGAAGCCTCATTTAACTGCCTTGATGCCAGACCATCATGTTAAAAAGTGCTGGATCTTGGTGTGCCAACACAGCATGGTCTCATTGGGACAATATTTTCTCATGACATCACTGTATCTTGATGGGAGATGACAAGACTGTAACTCCGCAAGTTCCACTTCTTGTTAACATTATTTATTCTCCTTACAACATACCCACCAACAAAAGACAGGTATGTTCCAAATTATAAATTAAAACAGCTCCAGCCCAAGCTGCTTCACAGACACCAGAGATCTGAGAGCTGATAAATTCTGGTGGTGCCTGCCAGGCAAAGACACTTATTCAGCATGTTATTCCAACTGCTGGCCTTGGCACCAGCACCCAGCACAGGCTTCATGCCATCACAGCCTGGGACTCCAAACAAGGGCTCTTCTGCCCATCCTCAAATCCAATCAACAAAGTAGGCAGCTGCCAACAGGAAGCCATTAAATAAAGCTGTCAGGATGTAATCTTTGGAGAAATAAAGCCTTTCTGGAGACCATAAAGGCACCCAATGAGATCTGTGCTCTCATAGTTTACCAAGTGTTTCACATTAATGGATTATTTTGCATGACATGGAAAAACATTCACTCCCCAGCTCTTCTCATGTACTTCTGGTTGCTGATAAGTTGCGACATGCTCTAACAGTTCACTGTAAGATTAAGTGCTTAAATTTAAGGAAGATTAAAGTAACCATCATTTAACATATCCTTGAAGCTGCTGCATTCCTATGGTGGTTTCTTTCCAACCACACACACAACAGGAGAGATTAATCACTTAAAACCTCGTATTTGCACTCCAGGTAAATATTCTCATTACACTAAAATATCTGAAGCATAGAAAATGTGCACTTTCCTTTTAGATTACATTATCCTTTTCACACAATGTCAGATTGCCTTTTCCAAATGGTCACTTACTTTTTTGCATTTCAAAATGACTGCACAGAAATCCATTAGACACATGGGCTGTATGTCATTGTGGTACCACCACAGGGCAGGAAAAGCATTCAGAATGGGGACAGATGCTCACCTGGCAACAGTTTCTTAGCACTGAAATCTAAATATATATATTTTTTTTTTTTTACACTGAGTCTTTTAAAACCAGGCAACCTTAAATGCAGTGCACCACACTGGCATATTGCACTGGGCAATGTACATGAGAACTGTGTCCATTTCTTTTATAAAACTAATTTTAAAGGCTTTCTGATTTCATTATGTTAGGTCATGATGCCTGTTAAAAATAAGTACACTGTGATTAATCAGATTCTGAGGAAAATCTGGTCCTCTCAGCTCTGAAAACATGTCATTTTAAACCAGCTCTTTTCCTTCTATCAGGACTAATGTTCTCTGGGGTGGCCAGATCAGGTCTAGTCATGTTCTGAACTGAGAAAGAATTAATGTGTCAGAAATCAGTTATTACTTGCAGAACAAAAGTGTCTCCTTGACAACTGGCCCAGCACAGTGGATTTTAAAGCTAAGAGAAGCAGAAGGGCTTGCTAGGGTTCCTGCAGGGATCTCACACCTTCCCATCCCTTCCCCACTCCCCCAGCACATGTCAGGAATTAGACACCTTTGTACATTACAAAAGCAAGGTTTCCAGGTTTGTAATGCTACAGCCCATCTGGATGAAGTCTGGGGCATATTCCCATTGCCATGCACCAGGAATCTGATGCCAGGCAAGAGATCCTCTCCAATGCAGTTTAGCAAGACTCTTCCACAGGCTCTGAAAGTGCAACCAGAGATGAATGTTTGAGAGTGACAGATATTTTAAGACATTTTGGAATAAGAACTCTTACTGAATCCAAGGGAGACACTCATAGCTTTTGTCCTGTATCTCAGAAAAAGGTCACAGCTCTGAAACAGCAGCAGTGGCTGTCTTTTGCCCTCACTTCAGGAGATTGGTATTAATTTAATATCCAGCTCTAGTCACAGTGCAGTTAATCCTTTATCATATGGCATTGGTATGTGTTATAAAGCAGCTTTTAGAAGGTAAGTACTAATTCACACAAATCAGGACACTAATATATAGGCCATTCACTTAAGAGTTGGACTCTATGATCCTTGTGGGGCCCTTCCAACTCAGAGTATTCAGTGAAATCTGTGAGATAGTATGTCAACATGATTCATTAAGACCAAAGTGAAATATTCATAGACCTACAGATGCAATTTGTGTGGGAGGAGTGTGCCATTGATAAACTGATCTCAAAACTTGCCAAATTTTCCATTACTGGGAATACAAGGCTAAATTCTAAGACCCAATACTGTATTTTTTACTTAACCTCTCTTCAGTACTCTCAGCCTAAACACAAAATAGCCTCAAATCTCACGTAGCTAAACACCTCCAGTTATACAAGGCTCTCAAGCACTTGTAATTCCTCTGAGGTTTTCAGTTCTGCTGGAGAAAGTGAAGCACTGAGGGAAACTCCAGTTTCCAGCAGCAGTGTAGGCATGCACAGCTCTCATTCATCCCTTCCTTGGTGCTACTTCCTCCCATCCCAACTGTCATGGAACTGAAAGAGGACAGCACAACCAAACAACAAGAAATCTTCCAAAATGCAGACACTGAGGCCTGATTTTGAAAAATGCTGTGAAAATACCAATGGAAAGAACAATTGAGATTTCAGGGTTGTTGGATTTTTCTGGAAAGGCCCAAGAAACTCTACCAAAGTCACTGTCAGAAAAACAATCTGACAGGTAAGAACACCAAACTACATACTAGAGTTGGGAAATCTGTTTCTGTCCTATCATTAACATCTTTTTCAGTTACTTTTATTAGGTTTTGTTGACATTTAACAATGCAGAATGCCTAAGAACCTTTCCTGTTCAATCACATCTCTAATCCGGTAATCTGTGAACACAGTAAATTAAAGTGACAAGGAAAATTTTTACAGATCAAGGTTTTCTTAAAAAAACACAAAAACCAAACTACCAAAGAGCAAGACATACAAAAGACATAGGAATCAAAACTTCTTCACTAGAGACCATCAAAACCAGGGCTGACAACTTTCTGGCAAAGGCACTATAATGAAACTTCTGTAGGAAAAGCAAATGGCTTTGAGGAAAACAGGCACAGTTTCCCACTCTACTGAGCAGTGAATGAACCCATTCAGCCCCTCCACTCCCTGACTGCTCACATCTGCAGAGGGCTGTTCTCCAACACAAGAAATACTGTTCAAAGGGGCCAGTCTTCCCAATATTAACTGCATTATACAGTACAGTCTTTGCAAAACACCATTAGGCTTTGGAAGTGGATTTTTATTTCATAGGCATTAAATCATAAACTCATAAAAGTCTCTCCTTCTCCCATTTCATTAACACAGACATTCTCTGCCATTTTGGCTCACTAAAGTATCAACAGCCATGAGCCTTGACAGAGCTACCAGCATGTGAGACTGAGGCAGAGGTGATGCTTCATAAATACTTTCAAGGTACAGTCAAATTCTCAAGAATTAAAGCAAGCAACAGTGAGCATTTTGAATTTTGCAAGCAGCCAAGAAGGGACTGAAAGCAGAAAGTTAATTTCTCCAGCAATTCAGCAACAGCAAAGTAGCTTCTCAGGCAGCACTTATGAATCTGGACACATCTCTGGGAAGTTGGATTACAACACTTGAGCACTTCCGGAGAAAAGTCAGTGCTGTTCATCCCTCATAATAACACTAACATGTCCTGGATCATCTGTAACCACTTCATCCCTGCATACAGCTCATTTACATGCTCTTGGCTTTTCCAGAAGTGCTCCAGGAAGCATTTCAATACACAGTGCCTCCCAGGACCAAGTAGTTCTTGACAACTACTTGAAATTACAAATGGAGTATGGATCCTCTGACCTCTCAGTGTACACCTGAACAGGAATGATCTGATGGTTAAAGTCTCTCATTGCCTAAAAACTGCTGGCAGTCTTAACTGAAAAAACTAGGACATACACTTGTGAAACTGCAAATAGAACTGGCACTGCTTTGTGCCCTTATTGACCATTTCTTCGGAGAGGCCAAGGAATAACTGTGAGAAAAGAAACATCACTTGAGAAGGAAATGTCTCCTAGACATTTATCTAAGTCACATTTCAGGCACAATGGCAATGCAATGGGGGTAAAGAATGGGAATCAGGATAGATTTACAAATCATGCCCAAGACACTTCCATTCCATTAGATTGAGAATTTTAGTCTCCATGCTCATCAGTCAAGCACAAGACATTTCCATTTGCATAAGCGCTTTTGGGATTTATTTCTTGTCATCTTCATAGCTTTAAATGCAAGATCAGATTTTACAGGAGAGGAGTTGCAGATGTGACAATTCATAATCTTGTGAAATACATTTGCTACCTTGCTTGAAAATGGCTCCAATACATCTCACTTGTGAGCAACAAAACCAGTCTCTGAAGCTGAGTGTAAGATGAAATCCTATCCAGTCTAATTACCAGAGGAGTTTCACATCCTCACAGTCCCAACTAACTTATCTTTCTGAAGATTCTAATCTCAAAAATATGGTTATATATCGCCGCCTACCTCCAAAAGCCCGCCACTATGTCTGTGTGCAAGCACTGGGAGCCCTTGGTCAGGACACACTGCACACCCTCCAGCAGAACCTGAACCCACGGCACTGCCACCAACCACCTCCATGGCATGCTGGGCTTGGCCCCAGAATTCCACACCTTTGCTGGAAGTCTTTTTCTAAACTTGGAATATGGTGACTACACCATCTGATAATCAGAATCTAAGTTATTTATTTTGATCAATAATTCAAGCTTTGCATATTAAGATAGTTAACTGTAAAAAGAGAAAACCAGTCAATTTTCACAAGTCTTATCAAAAGATGACTTGCTAGACACTGCAAGCCTTTTTTATTTCTTTTCGATTGTCAAAGGCAAAGCGTAAAATTGAAGAGGAGTGCCAAGCAGAAGGTTGAGGACTGCATAAAATCCACAAATTTAGGGTTGAGCACAGAAGCAGGAAAGAAATGAAATCTCATAGCAAAGGGAATGGAAACTACCATATGTAGGTAAAATTTGCATTAAAACTGCTAAGGAGAATAAGCCAACTTTGGTGTTCTCACCACAGGCTGACAGGCAGTGCCACTACCAGGGGATCAGAACTTGCTGAGTGCCATATATGACTGACTGGACACCATGATATAACTGAAAAGAAAAATCTAATTCAAATTGAGTCAATGCAAAGACTTAAATACCTTGATGACACATATGAAAACATCCCAAAAGCCAAAACACCCCAAAGTTCTAACCAACAGCTAGCAACACAGATCATTTCAGAACATCATATGAGATGAGTACAAAGGTTCCCAATAATTATTCTTATGTATTTTTTCCTTGTACAATACATAGAGTTGTTGTAGATAGGACATACAGATAGAATACAGTGTGTGTCTGTTTAACAGTAATTCCATCTTCAGCTCTCTCTCAAATAGCCCTGTCTCCTTTTGGCCCCTGTCCCCTGGTTCCTCAGGGCCATTGTTCAGCTCCCAGCTCAACTGCAGCAAAACAGCTCTTAAATGTGCTGTAGAAATGGTAGCACTTTAATGCCAGAGCTCAGCATAGCAACCAGCCACTCTAAATAAATAAATAACGAGGCGTGGTATTCCAACAGATAATATAAATACACTTTCAGCAAATTTCTTGGGTCCAAAGGTCAGTCAACTTGTTTGCTCTGACTCTCAGAATGTGTAAATCTCAACATGATGTTTAAACACAAACACAGACAAACATTAAAGTTCAATGCTGACATATTTTACACCTCAGAGTTACATGCCAGAATAGCTCTGTACCACACAGAGAAAACTGTAATGCATGTGTAAGGAAGTGACAAAACACTATCCTGAACTAAATCCAATTTTTTTTTCTTTAAATAGCCTCTCATTCTGTATTTTTCCTCTTCTTTCTTCTCTATTTACTCTCATTCATCCTCTCACACAGAGAAGTATTTGCGCAGCTGTCTAATTTCACCACCCCCCCTTAATTACCAATAAAAGGGGAGATAAAACTTTCCATCCCAAGACTCATTTCAGGGATGAGTGTTTCTGTATCCCTGACTGATTCACACACAGGGACATACCTGTCCTTACAAAACCACAAGGTTTCAGGGTAAACCACCAATTCCTGAGCAACAGAATGGACCCACCAGCTACACTGGCACCTCTGGGCTGCTGTGCAGACCAGCCACTCTCAGCCTCTCTCCTAAAGGAAATGTGCAAATAATCCCACAGCTTCCACTCCAGCTGTGCTCTTCTTGCCAGGTTCTCATTCATCTTCCCTTTGAACAGCTCTGGGCTGTCCAAAAGTAAAATACAAGAGACTTCAGGAAGCACAAGAAATTAATTTCACAAATGGAAACCCACCAGGGTGAAAGGGAACACTTCTCCCCACTGTCCCAGAGCCACCTGCCTCTCTCTTCTGAGGTGATACACCTGGATATGATCCTGATAGATGAGGGCTCACTGTCCATGATCCCCACGCCCAGCAATGCCAGGAAGCAGCCCAGGAAACAGCAATGGAAGTGAGCACTGGCTCCACGCATAGGAATTGTTCAGCTCCCCTTCCCCTGCACAGGAAACCTGGGCTGAGGCAAAAACCTCTCCTTTGTCAGCAGAGGGGATTCACGAGGGGGACCTTTCTCACAACCGCGTTTTCACGGATGGGATGGGCAAAGGCAGGATACAGGGAAGGAGGAGTGGGCAACTCTGAAATGTAACTGATGTAATGGCTCAGTTCTGCAAAACGAGAGCCTCTCTCACCTTTTCCAAGTGATCCCACCAACCCCACCTAGAGATGGGTAACAGGGTTCCCCGGCACAGCAGCAGGTGGGCGCTCCCCCTGCCCTCCCCTCCCTGCTCACCTTCCTGGCTCCTCTCCTGGCGAATTCCCGGGCCAGGTGCCGGCCGATGCCTCGGCCCCCGCCGGTGACCAGCACATTGTCCCGGGACAGGTCTCGCAGCCGGGGCGGCAGCACCAGGCACACGGCAGCTTTCACCACCAGGTACAGCATCTGCACCGGGAACAGCAGCAGGGCGCCCAGCCACTTCCAGATCATCCTCTTCTCCCAGGCAAAGTTCTCTTCCAAACCTCCACGAAACCAAGGTGACAGAGAAAGAAAAACAATACCCTTCATGCACCCCCAGATGGGTGACAAGTCTTCAACCCCCTTCCAAAACTTGGGGGCAAGAGGTTCTTGGACTGGAAAAATCCTTCTCTCCCCCTAAAAAAAAAAATGGGGGTAGGAGTAAAGTAGTGCAGAAGACCAAGTCACTCCCCCGTTTCTTGATCGGTGTCCTCTGGGATTGTCACATGCAGGTAAATCAGCTTCCTTGCTTTTTAACTGGAAAGCTTTTTTTTAATTAAAAGAGAGGAAAAAAATAAAAAGTAGAATTAAAAGTAACCGTACATCCCTCCGCTGCAAAGACCCACATAAAAATCCAGTATCCAAACGAAAGGTTTTTATATTTAGAAAAATAAAATAAAGCAGCCTATGCCTCCAAATTTCAGCCTGCAGTGCCTTCCAGGCAGCTCATTTCTATTCTTAGACTCAGGAAATTGCTTAAATAAGACAGAATTGCCAGGACCTTCTTTTTAAGAAAGGCTCAATTCAGGGTGAGGTTGTTTTTGTTTTAGTATCTATAAATATCTATAGACGTTCTGTCCTGAGCCGGTTGCAAAGGTTGAGCTGGTCACTGCCTCTCTCTGCCCCCTCTCCCGGTTTTTTCACTTGGAGTGTCTGATCACAGAGCAGGAATTACGCCGTGCACTACTTCAGCTCTGGCTCTTACTCATTTCTGCCTATTGCTGTCTCTGCCGCTCAGGGCCGCGGCGCTGGGGAGGTTTTATACCCCATTAATCCTGATTGACAGTTAAAGTGTCGGGGCGATTTCACTACTGTTCCTGGGAGTGGCTGCTGCTCTGCCCTCCCCCGCCGGCCGCCGCCGCGACACCGACTCGCTGCGGCTGGGCTGGGGCTGCCAGCGCGGCCAGCGGGGCCAGCTGCGGGCACCCGGGGCAAGCTGCAGAGACCCTGGGCCACCTGCCGGCACTCTGGGCCAGCTGCGGGCACTCGGGCCAGCTGCAGAGACCCTGGGCCACCTGCCGGCACTCTGGGCCAGCTGCGGGCACTCGGGCCAGCTGCAGAGACCCTGGGCCACCTGCCGGCACTCTGGGCCAGCTGCGGGCACTCGGGCCAGCTGCAGAGACCCTGGGCCACCTGCCGGCACTCTGGGCCAGCTGCGGGCACTCGGGCCAGCTGCAGAGACCTTGGGCCGCCTGCGGGCACCCCGGGCCACCTGCGGGCACCCTGGGCCAGCTGCAGAGACCCTGGGCCACCTGCGGGCACTCTGGGCCAGCTGTAGAGACCTTGGGCCACCTGTGGGCACCCTGGGCAAGCTGCAGAGACCCTGGGCCACCTGCGGGCACTCTGGGCCAGCTGGAGTCACCCTGGGCAAGCTGCAGAGACCCTGGGCCGTCTGCAGGCACTCTGGGCCAGCTGGAGTCACCCTGGGCAAGCTGCAGAGACCCTGGGCCGTCTGCAGGCACTCTGGGCTTGCTGCGGGCACCGTGGACCTGTTGGAGTCACCCTGGGCTTGCTGTGGGCACCCTGAGGGGACCCTGGGCATGCTGAGAGCACACTGGGCAACCTGCAGGTACCCAGGGCTACTTGCAGGTACCCTGGGCCACCTGCGGGCATGCGGGGCAAACGGCAGGCACACTGGGCTTGCTGTGGGTATGCTGGGCTCGTGCCATGCTGGACTTGTTGCATGCCACGCTGGGCTGCTACCATGCTGGGCTACCTGTGTGCCATGCTGGGCTTGCTCCATGTTGCCCTGGGCTCTCTAATAATGCCTTGGGCTCACTGCATGCTGTGCTGGGCTTGTGCCACACTGGGCTCACTGCAGGAGCCCAAGGGCTCTGTCACCAAGCCAGGCAGCCCCTGCCTCCTCCCTCACCTACATGCACCAGAAAGGTGCCCTGGTCTGACCTGAGTCCAGGGAAAAGCAGGTCCAGGAAGAATCAGGCCTGAGTTCAAGGGAGCCATCTGTGCCACACGGAGCTTTGACAGGGAGCTGCTTGCCCAAGACCAGCTGGTGTGTGGAGGGCAAAGCTGCTTGCAGCCCTGGACTGCCAGCTGAACCCAGCCTAGGCTGAGAATCATCAAATCATCAATATCTAGTACCACTGGACCAGTGTTTGTCTGGATAACATGACACCTCATGGATTTTCCATGCTGGAAGATGCTTGCATTACTGAAAACTGGGGATTTAGCAGTGGACAGTGAGAAAGGCAGGCTCTGAATGACACAGGGAGACTCACTCTTCAAAAAAAGGGTGGTTTCTTCCAAGACTTTTTTATCCAGTGATAAGGGCATACCCTAAAGCTCTTCACAGCACTTCAAACTCTGTTGTAACAGGGGAAAGGGCAGAGTGTATTATAGCAGGTCCCCCAGGTCCCTGGCTGTTTGCACTGTCAAGCATCAGGTAAGTTACGATTTCAGTTGTACAGCTTAAGCTTTTCAGGGGAGGCTGTAACTGCACATTCATGCCCAGCCAGGAGCTGTGGCAGCAATCAGGAATAACCTAAAATGCAAAGCTTTGAGGATATCAGAAGATCTCAAGGATGTCAAACCTCACAGTGTTGTCTTCACAGCTGGGCTGGAAATAAATTCGGGTTTATAGCTGCAGGTATCAGTAGGATTCAACAAAATGAATCCAGTCCACAGGTTCACTCAGGTCTGCAGCCAGATGCACTATCCTGGGAAGCCATCTAGAGGTAAACACTGGAATTAAAGGAAAATTGCACTTAAAGACATTCTCAAATTTCTTATTTCTAGTTAGTAAAACACCACCTCAATGCGTGTTTGAATCTAAGCATCTGAGAGAGGTGAGTTTGCACGCTGAATCCCTTTAAAAATGAACTCACTTTTCTTCTTTGGAATTAAACAGGTATTTTTGAAAGCAGGCATTCAAAGTGGCCATGTGGTAACAGAGTGTTCAGGGTTTTTTTGTTGGCAAAAAGAAAGCAGCCAAGTTCCGGGTGCCCCCCCCCGCCCCCCCCCGATTCAACATACTGTATCACACATAGTTGTTTTTTTTAAATAAAAAATATGAAACATACTTAAATCCTTGAATTTCAGCTCTGTTAAAAGTTCCACAAAAGTTTTAAGGGAAAAAAGAAATAAAATTGAGAGGAGAAACTTGCACAATTTTTACCCTTAACTGCCAAGTTACCTCATATGAAATAAGCCATATGACTGTCACTGCATAATCACAGTGTCAGGAGAGAGGGTTTTGAAGAGAAGATGAAGCATCCTAACTGGAAACTGTCTGTACATACTGTCAGAATCAGTGAGTGTTCCCTAACTCACCTGTGGCTGAAACAACCAGAGAATTTCCATGGCCTGTTGGCAGCATTTAGCACCTTGGTGTCTTTTTACAGTAATACCTCTAAAAATGCAGCTCAGGGAGGCACATGGCATTACAATTTTCCTCTCAGTCCTGCAGCTCTGGAAGGGAGAGAGAAATTACCCAGAGAACCCAGTGTCTGGCTTAAACAGGAATGACTCAGTGTCTGGACTGGGAACAAATATAACAACTTTCTGGTATGGAAATAAGGAGCAGTGTTGAAAATGAAAGGATATGAACTCCATCGAAGTATATTTGTTTTTTTGATTCCTGAGTTCAGTCTCTTTGTGCTTAAAGCACCACAGACACATTTAAAATAGAAAACTCATCAATATTACACAGTTAACTTGTTTAGATTTAAAAGAAAATTCATTATTAATGTAAAATTAATTTGCAAGTCCTTTGAAGCCAGGGGGAATGGAATAATCTTGTGAACATTTATTTCAGGTATCTATTTCCAGCTTGAATAATAATCTAAATATGTGTTTGAGGAGGTTTTTTTAATTCATTATGATTCTGACCTATGTACAAAGTTGCTACCAAATTTGGATTGGGAGTTAAAAGACAGTTCTAGATATATAACATTTTCCTGACCTGCTCTTCAAATTTCATTAAAGTATGAACTATTTTACTTCTTTACTGCTTTAGATTTACCTTGAAACAGTGGAAACTAGTAGATGCTACACTGTACAAACCTACAAAAACAAGAAGCAAAAGCAGATTTATAGTAAAACTGTTGTTAGTGCATCTTGCATGTAGTAAATAAAAAAATGCATGCAAGTTATTTTAAAATCCATGTAATCCAACCAAAAAGTCAAATAGCTTTAAATACTACACATACTATATGTGAGAGAATTACAACTTTAGAGGTATTGTCCCTTTTGATTGCAGTTCTACTCTGAAAAGGAAAAAAACAAGGAATATTCCGGAATTGCATCTGATTGTTTTACAGCAACCACTGCACTCTTTCTTGGCACTTTCTTTTTCCAAAGTGTCACCTTTACAAAACCAACATGAACTTTTATTCACAAAGTCCATCTCTGTTATTGAGACTCCTTAAACTATACTTTCATACAGGGCTGATTATCCAAAGGGGTTTAATGCTGCAGGTACAAGTGGACACTTGGCACATACCTTTGTGAGGGTGACAACTATCTGTCACATCCCAGTGGTTCTAATTATGAGTCAGAAGTTGTCCCAAAGTGAATCCTGTCCATGTTTCCACTCAGAAGTCCTAAAGCAGTGCCCTGAAACATTCCATAAGCAGGCCTGTTAATTCTGTGGAATTCCGTCATTTCCAGAATTAATTCTGCATTTTCGGCAGTTGTTTCCTACACAGACACCCACAACAAACCATAAACTGAAAAAAATAACCAACACAACAACTTTTTAAAAGCCATTTTCATAGCACTTTAAACTATATTTTATTCCAGTTTATGAGAGCAAGAAGGTAGTCAGGCTGTCTGGTGCACAGTGGGATCCTTCAGGTGGTCCTGTGCAGGGCCAGGAGTTGGACTTGGATGATCCTTATGGATGTGTTCCAACTTGGGATATTCTATGGTTCTGTGTAATGTATTTCAGTGGTAACTCAAGCCAGTTTTGACTTCCATTTGTTGGTTTAGATTTCTGGGTTTGTACTTGCACAGCTTTTGGACTGTACTTACTCATATTTTCAATAAGAGTCATAGAAACCAATTTTTTTTTCTGACTTGCCATGGCTTGAAGGAAAAAGCAGCAGTGAAAAGCACATTTTCCTCCAAAACAAGTTGATACACTCTCTATACACATCACTTATATGACAAAGCTCCATTTTTACAAAACAATGTTACCTGGATCTATGAGAGGCTCAGGCAGTGTCTGAATGCTCACAGTTCATATTACCCCTGTATTTATAGGCAGAACTGTGTTCATAGAGCCTTTGCAGCCAAGTTCCTACCAGCCTTGGAAGGCTGTTTGTACAAATGAGATTGCTAAACTGCAAGAACTTTTGAAAGGAAAATGAGCTGGAAATTAAAACTGTGCTTGAGGCATGTGTGGAAGCCATTTGGGCTAACAATTCTGTGTTTTCAACTTAAAGACCCCCACTCAGATAGATGCAGTACAGACCTGGGAATACAGAGGAGCAGTTCCACAATGGAAAGGCTGTGTGACTATGGTGTCAAGTAATACCATTCTTTTACATCAGTGCAGGCTTCTTGATCACAGACAATCTATCATGATCACAGAATAAATCTTAAACCTCCTTTAAAACAGGAAAACCTTTTGCCAAGCTGATCTGGTTTTTGTTAGGTGAAGTACTGCTGTCAGATTTGGATAAATCAAGAGCTGAATTTTTGTGCTTCTTGATTTCATTCTTCCTTTGTGTTCACATTTTCCATTTGAAATGTGTCCCAGTGGTTCTGTGATTTCACACTGTCTTTCTATATGCTATTAAGAGTCTGATACTGTTGCCTTCTAAGTGGAGTTCTGCCATGGACTAAGCTCAAAGGAACCGGGTTTCTGGTTAACTTCCAGCCTGACAGCAAAGACTCTGTGTCAGGCCTTTTACAAAAAGCTGCATTTCCATGTCTTAGGGCTTTCCCAGGGTCTTACAACAAAGCAGTGTCATGAGTAAAGATATAAAAATATCTTACTGAGTAATTCTGAATTCTAGGTGACGTCCCTTTCTGGATTCAAGAAGTGTAAAAATAACTGTCTTTATAAGCAGAAGTTTTTACAGTACTCAGAGGGGTTCTCTGGAATTCAAAGGGATGCAACATCACCTATGTGGTACTTGTTCCACTTGCTGAGTTGTTTTCATACATGTTAGAATTTGTCGTTTATTGTAACTGCCCTTGGTTTTCCTCACCTATCTGTGATTGGAAGCCAAATCTCTCAATATCTTAGTCTGCTTCAAGAGAGAACAATGCAAAAATGCCACATGTGAACAGGAATGGAGTGGTCATGTTTGTTAACCTGATTGACTCACCTTCCCTTTGGTGCCTTTACTCACTTTTGGGCCAGTCAATATTTACCCATTCCTTCTGACTAACTCCTCAGTCCTGCCAAAACTTCTAAGACATACAAGGAACTGGGGAAACAGAAGAATTATGTCTTTAAGGCTCTTAAAATTAGAGAAACATCCTGAAGTTCTACTAAACGAATATGACATTGATTTTGACAAAAACTGAACAGCAAGCTAATGCCTGTAACAAGTTTGCACTGGAAACTTGTAAACTAGCTTAGGAAGAAAGTCTCAAGATAAAATATTCCCTGAATTCCTTCTAACAATGTCTTTCAAAAAGAATTCATTGCATGCAGCTGTAACTTCGTTTCAGAGCAAGGGTTCACTAATATGTACTGAGGTGAAATAATTCAGGGCCTCCGACTGTCTGAAGTTTCTTCAAACTTGGCATTTTACAAAGGAAGTCAGAAAGAAGAGTAATGTTTGGAAGAGAATGGTGGTGTAAAAGGCAAATGATTTTGACTGGGGGGTAGGATATGTACTGTATATGAATTGATGTGGGGAAATAAGATTACATTAAAATCAGTAAACTCCAATCTAGATATTACCTCTCAGAATATAAAAGTAGCTTTAATTTTTGCTTTAGTTTATGTTGTTTTGTTTTTTAAAATCATTCAAGTTAGTGTACCCCCACAGGTCTGGATGGAGTGGGGTTGGGAGGGGCTCAGTGAAGTGTCCTGTACCTCCACTTCATCGATAGAAGAGATCCATTACTGCCCAGCTTAGTCAGTTCATTTGCATCAGAATTGGAAAGATGACTGTGATGACAAGGTCCAGGCCTGCTGAGTTAAGCTGAGAATTCCATGTTATTACTTAAATGGATTTCATGATCTTCTTATCCTTATCCTTATTTTATGTCTGTCTGTCTATCTATCTATCTATCTATCTATCTATCTATCTATCTATCTATCTATTTGTCTTAATTTTAAACCACATAATTCAATCATCTCTACTTGCTGAGCTCCACTGAAGTTAAGGATTAGACCTATTCTCTTAAGAATCCAGTCTGGTCAGTCATCATCCGGTACTTTACCTCTTATGACTCATCTTGTTTACTCATTCCACACAGCTAAATATTTTTTTACCCCACTGACTAATTCAGTTTTATGCTCATATTTTGCATAAATGGGATTTTTCTAAGCAGATGTATTTTGTCTGCTTTTTTGAAGTGTGTAAGAAAACGTAGAAAGGATGCTTTATTTCAGTGCAGATCTCTTGAGGGAATACACTGCAGGTTGGTTAGTCAAATGCAGTATCCTGTGGCTCATAAAAAGGAGTACTTCTATTGCCACGATTACAAGCTTTTATAAGGCTTTTAAATGGAGTATTGGGGGGATTAGTAGGATAAAGAAATGTTTCAGTGTTCAGAGGATAAGCACAGGTTGTATTGCTTATGTCAAGCTGAGCTAATGCTTGTTTGCTTTTTAATGTTACCCAAACAAGTTTTGTCCAGTCACATGGTGGACAGAAATATACAGTTACACTTGGTGACTCATTCCTGCAAGTTTCATCAACTCCTTTGGTGCAAGCATTTGGATACTGTATGCTCTGATCACACCTGAATTACAACCATGGTAACACAGAGTCATCTTGGAAAACACAGCAAAATATGGAGGTGTAAAGATAGCAAAGTTTTTTCTTTAGAAATATAGGGTTAGGGCCAAAATTCTCCAAGTCAAGGAGAAGTTTCCCTGTGCTAGCACTTTTCTAACTGTTCTGGCCAGCTGTCTGCCTCAGCAAGTGAGCAGGGGAAGGGGAAAAGGTCAGTACTAAGCAAAAAGCCTTGGAATCATCCTTCAGACCTATTCCAAGAGCAGAACCACTACAATTCCTGGCCATGGAGACTGGAGTCCAGTATGGCCACTCTTCCATAGGCTCTTAGACACTCACTAGTACATTTGTAAAACGTCCCAGACAGCTTTTCAGGCCCATAAAGCAGATAAAAAAGAAAGCCCATTTGCAATTTTGGAATATACAAAGGAATGGTGTCACCTGGAAGTGACTGAGCTACGTATGAGCTTGAATCATGCCAAGTGCAGTTGTCAGAACCGGATGTTTGCAGGTTTCCAGCACCTGTCAGCCCTGCCTGAAGGAGAAGGGGAGGGGGAATTTGCTATGCAGATTACTTCTCTGTGGAATCAGTCTGAAGGATATAAATACTAACAGAATCATATCAAAGTCTAATAATTCCCACCAAAGAACAATGGAATCTTACTATATTCTGGTTTTAATAGCAGGAATTTTAGTTGCTTTTGTATTGATGGTTTTAATTGCAGCTGATCATAATCTCTTCAAGGAAGAGATTCCTCCTGATGCTGACCAGCCAGCAAAGCTCCACTTTTATCACCGTATGTACACTCTGATGGAAATTCTGGTGAGTTTATCATGCTCTGGGATACTGGGATTTTCAGAAAAGAAAAGCCCTGACTATGAAGATATGTGTCTAAACACAGCAACTACATGTAATGGGAAGCACAGCAATACAGATTTAAAGCCAAAGTTAGATTTGGTTTTATTACCATATATAAGGCAGACAGGATGAGGTGAGTTCTTTCAATACTGAGGTATCCATTCTTATGCTGCAGTTGTATATTTCTATAATAAAATGACTGGTCCTGTGGATGACAGGAGGGCTGTGGATATAATTTACATTGATAATAACAACCCAAATTTCTATGTCTAAGTGCACTCTAATGTAGGTAAGGCAATTTCCTAATTTCTGAGCTATTTGCAGTAATTTTCTTACCTTTGTTTCTGTTCTTATTCTGCAGTGACTGAATTACAGAGTCCTAGTTAAATACCATAGAATCAGGGAGGTCGGAAGACACCTCCAGAAGAAACCTGCCAAAGCAGGTTTAGGCCTGTTATCACTTATTTTCTAAGTACCTGTAAACCAGACTCACTGTGCTGTGGGGCTTTGCCATCACAGAAAGAAACAGCTTTCACCCAAAAAGCTTTCAAAGTAGGCAACAGGAGCAGGAGCAGTCTAAGCCAGTAGGAGCAGTCTAAGTCCTGTCATGTCTGGCACATAACATGTCAAAAGAAAGCCTGCAGGAGAATCAGAGTGGTTTCTTTGATGTTTGTATGAAGCTCACCTCAATTCTCTAATCCCCAGTTACACAGAAAGAACACAGGAACTTGGGCCCATGCTGAGAGGTGATTTGGGCCATTACAAACTCTTAAAGACTTAGGTGGGTTGCTTGAATTCACACAGCAGCATTCACCAAATCCAGTGGTTGTCCCTGATTCTCCAGTGGTACTTTTCTGCCTTGTCTGCCATGAAAGAAGAGGCTGCTGTCCTTGCATATCTCACACTGCTCTTTGTGTTATGTTGTTTATAAACTTAATATAATAATATGACTGTAATATAATAATAGGAAAATGTCATTAAATTCTCTATTTTCCCTATTTAGTGGGAGAAAAGATTCTTTCAGGCGGTATTTTCAACCCATTTGCACAGCTTTTAAGTGTCTGTAATGAAATAAGTGCATATGCTGTCTTCATTGATAATACATTCCCTAAACTTCAGCATCCTTTTTCTGAATAGTTTTAAAGATGCATTTCACCACTTTCTATGCATTGAATCCACTCACCTATTTTTCTTTCAAAAGCCTTTAGGCATTTGCTGGTACTTTGGGTGAATTTCTGTTTTATGTTTTTGCTCAGAGGAGCAGCCCTCACAGTAAGGACTTCACAGGTTTCTTATTAAGTGCATAATGCTTTGTGTATTTATTGCACATAGGCATGTGTGCAATTAATTTATCCTGGTGAATGTTCTCTTCCTGTGCCATCAAGCTGTACTACCACTGTGCCAGTGATGTGCCTGTACTGAATGCTCCTGTAAAAACCTTTTTCCACAATACAGAACAGTGTTTTCCTCTCTTCTTCCACCTTACTTGCAATGTCTTAGAAAAGCTGCAGCATCAGATGAGTGTCAGAAGGTACACAAATGATGCTCCTGCTGCATCTGTCCTCATCCCTTGTCATGAAGAGATCAATGACCATGTAAAATGGAAGAGATGAGAGAAAGCCTCCTGGCTTTTGTTTTAAACTACTCAGTTTAGTCTGTGTTCAGACTAACTGTGCATATTGCATCTGTGATATGAAGCTTTGATGATAATTACTGTGGTTGGAAAAGCACACTTCAGAGTGACTGACAGAAAGACTGATGTAGTCCTAAAAGTCCCTGAAGCTCAAATTGAGAGGCCTTTGCTGCTTTTGGTATGTGATTTTATAATTACTTTAAAGTAAAAATCTGGTCCCCATATGATCTTCCATATAAAAAGCCAGTTGGTGCCAGAATTTAGGTGTTCCAGCAAATAGTTTTTCAAAGACTATGTTTCACAAGAAAAGCTGACATGCTCTTTCTCATACACATATTTTAGGACCTGGTTTATGTAACACAATTCACCTACTAACACTGATGACATCTGTCTAAAAATAGTCAAACCTTTTAGGTTTTAAATGTATTGCTGTAGGTTCTGAAGTATTTCCTGAATCTCAACTAAGAAGTTTTTTGACAGAGTACGTACCAAATTTCCTCTTTCTCCTTCATGACAGTGTTTCCCCTGCATTTGGAGATGCCTCTGTGACGTCAGGAACTCCTAAGACAAGGCAAGGAAAGAGAATATTTAAATAGGATGCTCTGATACCAAGTTTATCACATATATTACTGTCATCTGAAAGCCCTGAAAAACCTCAAGGTTGTTAGAAAATTCAAATGAGATTAAATGGCAATTCTGCCACCTTCAAACATTCCAAAACCATAACTCTGACAGAAGAACTGACTTAAGAGTCATGAGAGTTTTGAAAATTGCTGTTTGGAGATTAGATTCACCCTGTGGTTTCTGCCACCATGGCACTCGGTCTTACAGTAGTTTTCCCCTTTGCTGTGATACCTTAAAATGTGCTTTTTCAAATGCAAGACAAGAACTGTGGACATCCATTAGTCTCTTAAACTACCCTATGTACTGCTGGCATTGGTGGCAGAATGTTATGAAAACCTCCAGATCATCTCTGGATTCCCACTTTTGTTTCTAACTGATTTTCTCCCTCTTCCATGTCTCATGGCAATTTTGTTTATTACTCCTCACCCAACTTGTTTATTGCAGACTGTGTAGATTATTAGGAAGAAAGAATCTGTGACACACAGGTTGAAAAAAACAATTTACACAAGCAGAGCTGGTCTTCAGTTTGTAAGGAATTGATACAGAGACTTCTGTGGCTTGGAAAAGAATAATACAATTTGCAGATGGCTTGTGATGACTGTCATCATTCCAGAAGAATGAACTGCAGAAGTCCAGAAGGGCATTTAAGCCACCATGTAATAGGAAGGGAAATGTTATTCTAACAGGAAATATATCCATTACAACATGTGTTCAAAGGAGGATTTCAGTGTGATATTTAGACTATCTTAATTATCAGCAGTTGACTGGTCTTGGATAAGGTCATTTAACAAACCTTCCCTTTCTTCAGAATATTAGGTGTTTTGCTGATGAGATGTAAAAACTGACTGCAGGGTCATTTATGAACAGCTGTGAGATCTTGGAAAAAGCAGTGGAGGAGGAGATAAGATTCAGAACCATTTTAATCAGTTTCTCACTTGGGCCATAGCCCCTCAGTAATGATGACAGACACAATGATTTTCTTACAGCTTGTTCTCATTGATCCCATGGCAGGGGCATGACCCAACACTGTTAAGTCACCAAGTCTTGCCCACAGACTGGCCTGTGTTTTTTTCCCCCAGTATGATAATCCTGTCATGAGAAGGACATTTTCATCTCACCTAACCTTAAATATTTTAACTGAGGCATCTGAAGTACAGTTTATCATGGAGATGAACAGACACCTCCAGAGCATGATTTAACACACCCAGGATTGGAACCATCCCCAAGAAATGCCTCTTTCTATTCACTCATTAGGAAAGGAGCCTCAGGCCTCCCAGCTTCCACACCTGAGCAAATGCCTGTTGTTACTTGTGGTAAATCCGGATCACAGGAACTAGAAGATATTTATATAAGACACTTAATGGAACAAGTATTACAACATTCTTCCTGCAATCACGAAAATGTACATTTTCATGTTCTTAACCGAAATTCCAAAGACAGTTATTTGTGGGAATACTAAAAACTAGCAAATAACCAACCCAATTATGCTAAAGACAGTGTAGGACAAAGTAGCTTGTGGCCTCTATGAAGTGGGAAGACTTGTATTCCCTATAGTAATTTCTCATATTTCCTGTTCCATCTATCTAGGCAAAGAACTTAAACCATTTGGGTATCTTGGAGGAGCACACACTTATCAGGCTGATCATGGACGGGCTCCCAGCATGGTGGGATTCCCAGCTCTCCATTAAGGATCTGCATTTTGATGGGGTACCCATGAGGATTTACCTGCCAGGAAAACCATCTGCAAGCAAACGGAGAGGAGTCGTCTTCCTCCATGGGGGATGTGGCATTTTTGGAAGCATCAGTAAGGAACTGAAAGAGAAAATGTGACAATTTAGCTTTTTTAACTGCCTGCTTTTAAAAACTCCTGAGTGAAGTGACTGAATCTTAGAGAGACTGGAGATAGAAAGCACTTAGTGCTTATTTTTAACTTTTTAAACTCTCTAATTGCACTTATTTAAATTATTTTTATAGGATATAGCTCTCTTTATCATAGAACCATTAGGATCATAAAATGGTTTGGGTGGAAGTGACCCTAAATACAGTCTTCTTCCACCTCCTGCCATGGGCAGGGACACCTTCCACTATTTCAGTGTGCTCCAAGCCCGGCCAACCTGGCCTTGGACACTTCCAGGAATGGGGCAGCCACAACTCCTCTGGGCACCCTGTGCCAAGGCCTCATCACCCTCATAATAAAAATGTGTTCCTTACATGCAAACAAATTCTATCCTCTCTCAGTTTAAAATCACTTTCCATTCTTTATTAATAATAATCATAATAATTCCTTATTTTCCACACCGATTAATGATCTCTCTAAATGTATGAACTACACAGCAACTCCTGATGGCCAAAGTCTAGATTATTTTTTTCCTAAAGAAAATTCGGGTACTCACTAAATAGGCAAGGGGCTGACAAGCTATTGCAGTAATATGTCATAAAAGTATAAGGGACAATATTGATTGAAGTTTTCTAAGATGTTAATTACATTAACAACATTTGTTCTTCAGGAAGTTATGAAAGAATATGCCGGTACATAGGCAGAAAATCTGATTCAGTGGTTGTGTCTGTTGGGTAAGTAAGATTCAATCATGCTAATCCCAGAATTAGAGAACGCTGCTGCTTTCCCCCCTGCTTCCCACACATCCCTGAACTTACATTTCTTTGAATATAAGAAAAGAAACTGAGCTCTAGTGCTGTCTTCCCCACACTGCTGTTACGTGGGAGCAAGCGTGTGCCATGGAATGGCAATGGAAATACCTGAGCCAGGGTTAGAGTTACAGGTTTGTTCATTGTACATCACTATCACCACCAAATCATTACCCTTGTTTGATAGTAAGAAATCAGAAACCAAATATCAGATTTTAATGTTTTAGGGGAGTATTTAAAATCATCTGGGATGACTTTAAAGAGTAAATAATGAGTCTAAAATTTAGTATTTTTTAAAACCAGCATGGACCACTGCTTTCTATAAAAATGTTTTGATTATGGAAAATACATGATGGTATAAAGAAACCTTAATTTCCAACAAATTCTTCCATGAAAAAGTTTATTGTTAAGGGATTTTATTAAATTGGGAGGAATTGGTTTTGAGAAGGAGAATGAGGAAAAGTTGTTCTGCTTTGCTTCAGCATGTAAAAACTTTAGATACGGTTAATGATGTAATTAATATTGCTTTGGGGGAGTTTTTGGATGGGATGTATTTCAGATGTGACAGAATGTGTAACACCAGCTGCCTTTTCCACCTCTCAGGTATCATTTAGCACCGGAGCACAAGTATCCAGCCCAGACTCTGGAATGTCTCACTGCTACCGTGCACTTCCTGAAAACTGCAGAGACCTACGGGGTGGATCCTGCTCGGGTTATTGTTTGTGGGGACAGTGTAGGGGGCACATTCACTGCCAGTGTTTGCCAAGAACTAGTGCATAGGACAGATATCCCAAAGATCCGTGCCCAGGTGCTGATCTATCCATTTCTCCAAGCATTGAACTTCAATCTGCCATCTCACCAGAAAAATGCTGCCATTGCCTTCCTGTCCCGGGAGCGCACAGTCCATTTTATTCTCAAATACCTGAACAGGGATTGCTCCCTGAAGGAACCAATTCTGGCTGGTTCTCATGTTCCTGAGAGTATAAATTTGAAATATAGGAAATGGATAAACCCAGATCTTATTCTAGACGTGTTTAAACTGGGCTATAAACCACCACCTCCCACTTTGTTTTTACCTCAAGTCCATGAAGAGGTGCAAGAGCTGTTTGAGACCCGGGTGTCCCCGCTGCTGGCAGAGGATGCTGTTGTTTGTGGCCTCCCTGACACCTGTATTGTCACCTGTGAGCACGATGTGCTCAGGGATGAGGGACTGTTGTACAAGAAACGCTTAGAGGACAACAATGTACATGTGACCTGGCACCATGTGGAAAAAGGCTTTCACGGTGCACTGGGATTTTTTGGATATGGTATTTTCTCTTTCCCATCATCAAATACAATTATGAATCACGTTGTAGACTTTATAAAAGGCTATTAAATCATTTTCTTGCATACAGTGCACTGGTATTTAGAAAGTGTGATTCAATTCACTGATTAACTATTTACTAGCTATTTGTCCATTAGAATCAAGTCAAGAATTTATGACATTAGCACGGTCTCTGAATTCTGATTTTTACTTGCTATTACTTAGGAACGTGATGTTTAGAGGTTTTCTGTAAGCTTGCTTTGATGTTCTCTTCTTGCACTGTAAGAATTTTTGTTCTCGTCATATGTCAAAGAATAAAACCTCATCATAACAAAAAAACATTTGAAATGTGTAAGTAAAAAATGCATGTAATGTGTGAGTAATTAGCCATGTGCACACACATGCCCACCTAATGCCCCCAGAATCTGCATGGCAATACCTCTGGAGAGTGGAGATTCCTCCCCTGCCTCAGGGATGAGTCGTAATCACCATCAGAGTGTCTGTACAGACAAACAATAGCTTTGCATTTATGTTTAAAATTTGAAGGAAGGAATTGGGTGTACGTACAAACCTGAATTTAAAGGCAAATGGGGGACAGGTAGGTTGGTACAGCTCACACACTGCACAAGATGGGTACCAGGAGGTACCCGAGACTGCAGCAGAGATGAAGTGAGGAAGAACTGTTCAAAAGTAACTGAATATCCTCTAAATTATATTCCATAAAGTTCCTTTCTGAGCAGCATTTGATTGTATTCAGCTTACCTGGCTTTTGGGGAGAAAGGATGTAAATAGCTTGGAACCTGACAAATAATTTCTGTGGATATCCAAAGCCAAAGAAAAACCTGAGTTCAATTGTTATATTTCTGTAATTGTTATATTGCTCATTAGGAGAGATCCACCCTTGCTAAACACAGATGCAAAGATAATTGCCATTGCATAGCAAGATAGCTGGGCATGCAACACCTAGGAATTGTAAAATGTTTAACTGTTGTGCAACCACCTTGCCTTTGTAACATCCATGCACACATGACTGTGGAAAGAGGTTAGTACATGTCTACTGTGCCAGGCGGACTGTGAGTAGGAAGAAGGCAGTGGGCTGAATGTTCCATGTTGTCACCATGTTAATCAGTGCTGATGACAGGTGAACTGGTTCACATCTCTGCAGCAACAAGTCACTACTTGAGGGTTCTCATTCTCCAGTCCCTCTCATTACATTTCTTCATGCTCTGTTGACACAACAGAGAGTAGTTTATTTGTTTCATTTTTCCTGTTGCAGGCATAGCAATTAGCTCTTCAAGCAAAGAAATGCTTCCAGCGGCAAATAATGTCATAGTTCCAAATGTTCACTCTGGGGACTTCAGGATCTGCCTTGGTTACAAAGACAAAGGTTGGGTTACCAGCTCACACACTGGTAGCTGAGACTGGGCCAGCAGAGTCTGTATCTGCTATAAAAGCCTTGCAAGAAGCTGAATGATATTGGAGAAGTTGGAGAAGGTTGGTAAGTGCCAGCACTAAGGAGGTCTGTACAATTCCACCTTGTATTTTTTAAGTGATGAGATGGTCACAGATGATCTCATGCTATTTTACAAGCAGTTCAGTGCAGCATTATACTCCTTGTCAGTTCAGCTACCCAATACTTGTTTTCTCTCCTTTATCAGTCTCTGGAATTATGCCTCATTTATGGGTCAATGTCCAAACTTGACACTGATCTACTCCCGAGATTTTTCCATAGTCTTTTATCTGTTGGTCTTTAATTTACTACAAATAGTAACAAATGTAGCTTTATAATATGTCAGCAGCATTATTAGTTCTCTTGAACACATGTTTTAATCGTGGGCTATAACCACTGAGTGCAGATGGGTAAGCACAGAACAGCAAGTGCTGAAATAATGTATTCTTTGTTTAATCATGACTCCCAGATTTTCTAAACTTTAAGAAATCACATGATCTGTCTCCATGGAACTTCTGTACCTTAATTAATTTAATTAATTACAGATGTGCTATGTCTCTTGCATTGCTAAGATAGAATGTTTGACGACATTCTTATAGTCACCAAAGCATGGCATTTTCAAGTACAAATTTTTAAAAAACAAGTACAAAACATAATGACAGTCAATGCCACCTACAGAATTATGGACACCAAAGTCATTCCTCAAGGAATTATTCAGCCAGAGAGTGAGGAGTGACTAGCCCAGCTCCTGTTCAAGTTCAGGTTTCCAGCACCAGATGGCTCTCATGCTCTGCAGAACCCAAAAGGATCTTCTTGGGTCACACAGCACTTCCTCTGGAATGTTTCCCAGTATCCCAGTACAAGATTCCATTTACAGTGAGTTCTGTTGCCAGCTAATCAGCACCATGATCCAGAGGCAGGGAATGTTTTACATCTGTTACATCTGGCTTTCCCCTTGCATGTGCACCCGTATCACAGAAAAAGAACAAGGAATGACAAGATTTCAGGCCTGGACATTAAGCTTTTCACTGGAAATTAATAAGAAAGGGAGTCCCTGGTGTAGCAGAAAATAGGGCTTTGGCCTGGTCTATCCCCTGCTCTATCTCACAGGAGCAGAGACAAGGTCAAAAATTATCAGAAGCTAGACAGAGCATTTATTTGAAAGATTATTTAGGGAATTGTTTTCTCCATCCTGGGCCTCAAGCTTGTGAATTGCTGAGACTAAGCTTACACAGCATTAAGTACTACTCTGTACCTGCAATGCCCAAAGGGAAAAAACATTATCACTTCAGAAACCAACGAGTTTGGTTTTTTGACATCTTCCAGCACATCCAGTCTTTGCGTGGAGCCCCTGGGGGTGCAGGGATGTCCAGACCTTGTCAACGAGCCCAAACAGTCCAAGACCTGCCAGCTGTTAGTGAACTGGCACCAAAAAGATTTAGAACACAGAAGAACAAGAGGTGGTAAGAACTGCAGTACAAAGGATCTGTCACAGGTGTCAAGAGCCTTCTTAGATCCCCAGAGGGGCCAAATCTGGTAGGTTTACTTAGAATACACTTCACCCACTGGGACAGCAGAGTTTAGCACAGGCCAATTAATTACTTTCACTATTAAACGCTGAAGAAGGGAGGTCCAATTGTATTTTGTGCAACAATATTTCCCAATGCTCTTGTCTGAACTGTAAGAAAGCTGAACCCTCCGTGCACCTTTGTCCTGATGGGTTTGAATTCACCACTGCCATTTCTCAAGAGTGTCCCAATCCCCAGGCAATGTTCCTTTCAGCAAAATCCCTTATCGAGATGGGCATCAAATGCCATTATCCAGAAGGATAAACAAAAAGGAATCTGATTTTACATTTAGCATATAAGTAACCTTCTGGCGAGGGAGGGAGAGGCACAGGGACATTGCGAAATGAAAATCCACAAAGAGTTGTTGGATAAAATGAAGAAAGAGTTTGGGTAGAGAGAGCAGAATATGGAATTAGCTGCTTCTCACAAAGTGTAACACCAGAGTCAAAAATGAAGCTCCATCCTGCTTACTCTAAACAGTTTCTGAAGCCAGGTATCAAGCCTGAGCCATTTCCTATGCAGGTCATGGACTATACATGATAAAGCCCTGGTGTTGTCTGTCTTCAGTTTCATTTTATTACACAATTCAAGGTCAGCTCATCCGTTATATTATTTTATTATTATTTAAGAAAAAAAATTACACAATATGTTAGCTCCAGAGGAAGATCCTAAAGCTCACCACAGGAAAGAGTGGGCTGCTGGTGTCTAGTCAGTGCTACTAGCCCTGAAACCATTAAGTTCAAGTCTAGTTTACATCAGTTGGGATCGTATTTCTACCTGGAATGACATCTGTACATAATATCTTCCTGGAAGACAGAGACTGCAGCACTGCCAGGCTCAACCAAGAAGCAGGTAAAAAAACAAACAAATACCAAGGAAACACAGCAGCTGGTGCAGGAGAAGAGCCATTGAGGAGGATGAGGCAAGAACAGTTCTCAGACCAAGCTGCAGCTGCCTCTGACTCCAGTGGACTCAAAGATGCAATGGCAGCAGCATCCAAAATCTGCCATCACAGATGATGAAACATGTTGGTGACACTGAGCCTTGATTTCAGTATAAATCTGAAAAAGGAAGGCATGGAGGCACAATAAAGCAAGAATCTAAGCAGCTCAGAAGATGATTACCAAGAAATGCTGCACGGCAACTCACAAATAATAAAGACTTGCCTATTATCAAAAAACAGAGAGACAGAACAAGTTTTTGTCTTCTTGTAAACTGACACTACAATGATCCATCAAGTCCTGGTTCTGCTGTGATGGGCACAGCCTTGTTCCTGCAGATGTGAAAACTGCTTATGCAAGCTTCTCCCACGACTAATTGTTACTGTCTAATTGTATGGTTGGGTTACCACATGTTTTCATATTCCTATTGGCATTTTTGAAAGCTGGATTATGAGCTCTGATGAGAACAGCTAATCCTGTGCCTTTACCTTCAGAAATCCAAAAGTCTGAAAAAGGGGGAGGACGCCACAGCTGGTTCCTTCTTGGGCTCCTACCAACCCAGCAAGATGGGAATTCTCCTGGCCATTTTTCTCACTGTTTTGGCTGGTATTGTGGCAATGGCTTTCTATTATGAACACCCCAAAGCAGAAATTCCTCATGGAATCAGTGAGCGCCAAAAGCTTTATGTTCTTCATTACTTCATGAACTTTGGGCTTGGTCTGGTAAGTAAAACTTAATTAAAGCTTGAGTTTTTAATTCTATTTCTGTTTCTGTTTGTTCTGTTTGTTTTTCTGTCTTAATTCTAATTCTATTTCTGTTAGAGGGATAATGGTTTGATGATGTTTTTTAGAATCAATATTTAAATAACTTGCAATATTTAAATAAATTAAATAAATAAATACACTTGACTGTGCTGGGTATAATAGACTCCCCTGTTTGCTATACAGCACCAAATGCAATATTTTTGAAAAATAAAATTGGGCAGACTGTGCAATTCCCATTTTTTTTCTGATGGGCTGTGTTTTAGCTTTTCATGCCTGCTGCCTCAAGGCAGTGCTGGAAGGCTTAGAAGGTAACTTGCCCCGTGAATGTGGAATTTCTGTTCTGTATAACACCATGCTTACTTACAGAGTGAGCAGTTAAATGATGTCTGTGATCTCAGTTCTCTCCTACAACCCTGTCACTCTCCTCCTGAGCAATCTGAAGAGAGCTGCCACACTCATCATCATTTGCCTTTCAATATGCCTGAACAACTTTCTTTTTTGAGACAGTACACATTCTATCTAAAGTGACTTTTTGTGTCATTGTTTTTGGCACATTTTTGATCAGTCCTCGCTTTTCATCCTTGCTTTTTTTCAAAACTAAAACATGACATGCACTTGTCTTTCTGTTTCACCAATCATCCTTTCCTGAATTAACTGTTGCCCCAGTCATTTAAATAACCCTTCTGTGATACCTACACTAAGCCTCTTTTTAATTGTTTAAATTGTGAAAAAACCTGTTGAATCTCTTTGCTTGTGCATTACATTTCACTTCAATTCTATGTTCTAATGTTGTTAATTCTTCCTTTCTTTCCCTGCCCCATTGCTTAGTAAGTTAAGTTTTGTTGGAAGGCAGTGAGCTCCCAAGAAGGTGACTCACCGTGTCTCTGGTGCCACACCCACTGCTTTGACAGCAAACCAATAAAACAGGATAGGAATTGAAGTCAATTTTCTTACAAGTATTATCCAGTGTATAAACATACACATTTTCTAAATACTGTGTGACTACTCTTTATCCATCAAAGTTTTATTTTTGTGTAATTCACTTGTTAAAAGTGCAACTGCAGAATTTAGAAATTTACTGGTGATTTATGTGATTTTTTAACTTCTGATCTTACAATTTTGTATCCTTTTTGTTGGCCAGTGAGAGGCCAAGCACTGTCACACACTGCCTGAAAGAAGTAGAGAGATAAGGACATTAATGGAGGGTTAAACCAAAGTTTAAATGCAAGTAGAGTTCGATTCATGTAGCAACTCCTGCTATGGCTGTTGGGCAAATTACTTGTGCCAAATTCTTTCAAGGGCTGACAATCCATGAAGTCAAAACTGCAGGGAAAATTACCGTTTACAAGTATATCCAATGTTCAGCTGGGGCAAAAGGCAACACCACTGTGGTTGGTAAGGTCTCCTAAGACTTCTTTTAGTATTCTCAAGAGAAAGATGATCTCCATATTCCATACAGATATAGCTAATTGCACATTTAACCTTTACTGTTACAAAAGTGTTAGTGTGAGGAAAGAAACTACCAGAGGGAAATTGATGAATAAATAAGGAAAGTTATTTTCCCACAGACATGGACCAGGAGTTCTATAGAAGGAATCAATATGTGACTATAACTTTACCACAAGACAATCCTTCCTGTCTATGGGATCAGCTCTTCAGGTGGCCTAGAATAGGATACTGACACCAAATTTAACAGGATCATGTTCCTGAGCCACATGAGGTCTGTGAAATATGAGGTGAAAATCACAAGGGCAGGATTTTAAGATCTATGCAGTGCAGACCTTTATATGTATAATTCTCCTTGAAATTATATATATTCATATCATGAATAATGACAGCACAACAAATTGAATTACTCATTAGAAAAGTCTGCTGTGGAAGTAGTGCAAAATTGAATCCAATAAAATGGAAATAGAGTGATACTGCCTCATATTTTTCATCTTGAGCAGGAATGACTAGAGCAGGCTACAAGTGAAACAGCTTAAATCCATGCAGATGCAATAGAGTAGATGAGCCCAGAGTGATGTAAGAACCTTAGCCCGAGTGTTTCAGTAAGAACCAGTGAGCTGTGAGAAGATCAAGCCTGAGTTCAAAGCTATTCTTGGTCAGGAGGACAGCTGTGGTAGATGCTACGGATATTTTTGTCCTGCAAGTTTAAAAACAGTGTGACTTTGGGAAACAAAAGTATTGGTTATGTTTCTGCATCCAAAGCTAAAGTTTTAAATACTGTAACTACTCTCTCCTTATTTTGTTCAGGCACATGGCTACTGAAACACCTGACAAGGTGAAGTATTTGACACCTTTTATCTACTATTAATAGTTTGATTGTTTTCCTACTGAATTGACCATGGAGTTTAAAATTTTTAATTATCAATCTCCAGGTTAGTTAGAAATTTGCACTACTTTGTGTTTTCTTTTATCACCAGGCAAAATTTTTGGACAAAGTAGGGATCATCTCAGAGGTCCATCTCCTCAGGGCTATAATGGAGACAATACCACCATTAAAGGATACACGTCTTCTTATCAAGGACTTAAGGTTTGAAAGCATTAAAGTGAGAATTTACCAGCCAAAAACACCAAACAGCAGCCAAAGAAGGGGAATCCTTTATTTTCATGGAGGAGTTGGCCGGTTTGGAAGCATCCGTAAGTAACAGAAATGGGTTATAACCACATGCAGCATCCAGAATGGCTCAGGGAAGGGGTGAGATGACCACAGTGGCTCATCTGGTCCCATCTCTCTCCTCCAGCAGGGCCATCCCACAGCACAGGGCACAGGATTGTGTCCAGACAGTTCTGGAATATCCCCAGTGAGGGAGACTCCACAACCACACACCACAGTGTTTCTGATCTGATATGGTATATCTTAAATTACAAGAGTTAGTAGCCTTAACATTGTAAATAAAAAAAAAAAAAATTCAGGATAGCAGAATCAATTCACTTACATGCAAGAGGCATCATCTTAAATTGCCTTTATATAGATTGTGCATCTAGAATAGTCTCTGATCATTTTTAATACCTATTTTCTTCCTTCCTCTTCATGCTTATGAGAAAAGTTGAAAATCTCATTAGAATTTTATTTCTTATTTAAAGGACCCATTTTTTGTTTCTAAGTGTGTGCAAGCTTGTATGTGTGTATCATGCTGTGTGTCTTTATAGTGGAAAAACAAGGACAAAACACATTTTGAAATTTGAATGGGAAAGACATGAGATGGTGACTCCTGCACAAGAAAATTCTTGTACTGGATTTAGCAGGTTTTTTGTTGTTTGTTGTTTTAAAACAACTTCTCCCCTTCAAAATCACTTTAAAAGTGGCAGCAGTGGTGCTGCCTGTAACTTTTCAAAGAGGGGACCAAAACAATGCATTGGTTTAAATTCTGGGTTTCTTACGGGCCAGAAGGTTCTCAGAGCTGTAAGGAAATGGTGAGCAATGCCTAGATCAGACCATGGCACATGCCACACATGTTGTGTAGCATTGGCCAGGCAAGAGAGAGAGAAGAATTTCAGAATATTTTCATTCCATTTATTTTTAAAGCAAGTTATAATTGTAGTGAACTACTCTGTTTGATAGGGGCCTACGAAAGGACGTGCCGCTATTTCTGCAGGAAGACCAATTCAGTGGTGGTGTGTGTTGAGTAAGTGACCAGCCCAGACACCCTGGCCCTAGGTTTGCAAGCCTTTATTGTAGTCAAACTCCTTTTTAAAGTACATTCAGTACCTATGCTTAATGATCCCATGCCTTTCACCCACACTAATTCCTCTCGGGAGGAATTAGTCAACTAATCCCCAAATTTCATTTCCAAATGAAATCCATTACAGTAATTTTATAATTTGTAGCTACCACTAAGACATTGAGGATGTTTTTCTTTTCTAGAGCCATATCCAAACCACCTTAGGCTGAAAGCCTGAAGTGTAATTGTTTCTCTTGAAAGCACAGTTGCCCAGAACACATATCCACCCTCAAAAAAAATCCATACACTTGACTCTATTGTCTTAAATTCTTCAGTAAGTTATATTTGCAGACATGATGCATTTCCATGAAGAAATGGAAGTAGGAAATCCACATTTAACTTGCAGTCAACCTGAGATGACCATTGAAAATATTTCTCTGATGAGCTGTAATGCTTTTTAAAAAGAAACAATGTCTAAAAGTTCAGGCAAAGAGTTGATTACAATTGCACTAATTGCTGTTTATATCCTAAAATACTTGAAGAACCAATAACTCATTGATTCTGTTTAAAGAATTCAGCTTCCAGGACACTGAAAACCTTTCAGATTTTCATTATCAATTTTCTACACTCATATTTTCTTACAATTAGTTGTTAAATGTTCATTTTCTAACTGGAATTAGTGATAACTGATTGACACACCTGCCTTGCTAGCTAATTCCGAAACAACTCTCATGTGCCTTCAGTCACTTACAAGATACATAAAGAAGTATTTTGCAAAGGTAGAACTGTGTACTGACTGTCCCAAACATGAACAGTAGCAAATAATACATCAAAAGCACTAATTTGGATCAATTCTATTGCTGCAATCATAATTGCAGAGTATTTTCCTGTCTTTTGAGAGAAATAAATGAATGCCAAGATTCCATTGGGCCCATTCACAGAAATGACTGTGCTAAAACACTTTCACTCCTCTTTAGGTATCGTTTAGCTCCTGAGCACCCATTTCCAGCCCAGTTTGAGGACTGCCTCACTGCTGCCATCCACTTCCTGAGGACTGCACAGGAGCATGGAGTCGACCCTTCCCGTGTTGTCATCTGTGGAGACAGCAGTGGAGGGACACTCACTGCTGCTGTTGCTCAAGCACTGGTGAATAGAAGAGATCTCCCAAAGCTGAGAGCACAAATCCTAATATATCCTTTTCTGCAGTGTGTGGACTTAAATTTGCCTTCTTATCAGCAGAATGAGAGAGTCCCCATTTTGCTAAAGGAACGAACCCTTGTTCTTGGTTTGAAGTATGTTAATCTGAGCTTGGGCCTTGTCAAAGATGTATTTAAAGGCTGCCATGTTTCAGAAGATCAGAGACTGAAATATCAGAAATGGGTGAGTCCTGACCACATCCCTCATGAGTTTAAAACAAGAGGTTACAAACCAAGTCCAACATACCTGCCCTCAGAAGAAATCTGTGAAGTGGCCAAGCCTGTGTTTGACCCTGTTTTTTCACCACTGTTGGCTGAAGACAGTGTTATTGCTCAGCTTCCTGAGACTTTCCTTTTGACCTGTGAATTTGATGTGCTTCGAGATGATGGACTGCTGTACAAGAAACGATTAGAGGACCATGGTATAAAAGTGACCTGGTGCCATCTGCAAGAGGGGTTCCATGGAACAGTGTTCTTAGCGCTTTTTGGGAGGCTGATAGGATTCCGCTCTGGAGCCAAAGGCCTGGAAAAAATAGTAAATTTTCTAAGACTGATCTAAATTTACATTCCTTGCCTTTTTTTTTTCTTCCTTCCCTGATTCCTATCTCTTTCTGCTTACAAACTTATTTTTTAAAATCCTCAATTTTCCTTTCCTTAAATCATCACCTTAAACTTCTGCATTGCATGTGTCTTCTTTTTACCCACCAAGTTGATTGTATGATGGCCTTTGCTTAATTTTCTCTCAGGAGAGGCAAAATCAGGTGAATTCACATTTCTTTCCTCTACCAGCTCTTCAGTTTTCTCTTGTAGCCATTAGAGATCTTATCCTTATAGCATCAAGTTTGCAATGTAGTCTGGTTGAGTAAACTTCTGGTACTATGAGAACACAAACCACCTTTGAAAACAACCTGGGGCAGGTAACAGGGTGTGAATCTACAGGATGGGTGTATAAAGAGTATGGTCAAAGACTTAGGAAAGGCTGTATCTGGTGAGAGCTGAATTTGAGACAAGCTTAAAGAGAACCAAATGTAGCAGGAAAAATGTGAACAGAAATGAAAGAAGGGGAAGAGAAGGAAAGGGCAGGCCTGGAACTACAGATGTTATAACAAGTATTGGTTAAAGAAAACAACATCTATTATAAAAATCATGCATATACATTTTATATATAGATAATAGATATATGAGAATATAAAGTAATATCAGTTCCTTTACAAAGTGTAGGCCTGCACTGCCTGATGCAGGAAGGACTCTCCCTTTGAGGGACAGTGTCAAGTGCCATTGGAGAGAAAGAAGAATGATTGAGAAAATGAAAAAAAACCCTCAAAGTTCAGGTCAATCTTAAACTGTTTACAACAAGAGATGAATGACCAAGGAAACCAATACAAAATAAAATGGCATAACAAAAGTGTAAAGCTATTTTCTCAGAAATGAACTCAAGTATTGCCAGAAATGTCAGTAAATGTTTGAATTACACCATTCTGAGGTGAATGTATAACTGTAGAACAGTGTAATTGTTTTGGTTTTTGTCATAATCTTATATCTTGAATTAAAATAACTTACCATGCCACTAGACTCTATTGTCTTAAATTCTTCAGTAAGTTCTGCATGGAGGCAGGATGCATTTCCATGAAGAAACAAAAACAGGGCGAGGATGCAATTTTACTGACAGTCAAAACTTCTGACTGTCTTTGCTTAAATTACCACCATTCTTGTCAAGGAAATTTCTAGCTCTATAATTTTCAAACAATACTCTCTGTATCTGATATTAGTTATGTATTTTCTGCCCTGCACTGGCTCATTTAAATTATAATCAAAAGAAAGAATGCTGCAGACAGTTATATAAGACAAATGATCCCACAGAAGACACCCTACAGCCAAGGGAAGGGCTTTCCTGCAATGCTCTGCATGGCTATTTACATTCAGCATATGACCAAAGAAAGCCTGCCAGAACAAAATGAATTACATCTAGTTATACTCACATAGTAGTCAGAAAAAAGGGGGAAATTTATAGGAATCTTCCATATGGCATCTCTGAATGAATATAATGCAAATAAGCATAAAGCCCAGAAAATCTTCTCCAGTGTTTTCCTGATCTCTTGGCACACACTTCCATGGACACTGTTGAATGCTGCCTGTTTTCCATGTGGGCAACCCATGCCATGAATGCTCAGGTGACAGCAGTGAGAGTTTGTCCATAAAGTGGTAGAGCAGTACATTCCTGCCACTCGAATATACGAGTCAGACTAACACAAAGGCTGACAGCTGGCAAACCTCTCATGGGTATTTTAGCCCAAAGACCATAGGGTGAAGATACTACAGATTTTTTTTTTTTTTAACCCAGAATGCTCCCGGGTTATTGATGAGTTTTTGCTTATGAAGAACTTAGGAAAATACGATGTTGACAAGTAAGTTTCCTTAGCTGGGGCAGTTCCTTCCCATCGTGACAAAAACAACTAGTTCCTTCCACAAGGGCAGGTGAGGTGCCTGAGGTGATAACTCCCTCCAGAGTTTGCAGCCTGAGTGAAGCGACAGCCCAAGGCATGCTGCCCACCAAACAGAAATAAGGCGTGGACAAGGCTGGTCCATCCAGAGGCGTTAACCCCAGAGAATCTGGGCATGAGCCACATTTCTTTAGCTGCTCTCTAGAGTTTGCCCAAGGGCACTTTAGCACAAATAAAAGAATCCAGGAGCAGATCAGAACACTGTTGAAAGCTGAGAACTAGTGAGATGCTGGGAAGCTCAATGCAGCTGGGAGGGCTTGACACTCTTTGAGCTGCTCTTTGTGACAGGAAGGTGCTGAAGGAAATTAAGAAGGGAAAGCAAACTGCTCTGCATCATTCCATCACCAGATGTCAGCATCAGCTGAGTCTGTAATAACCTGGAAAACCTCTTTGTGCTCTGGGCACACAATGTGAGTACCTGAAACACATCACCAAAGGTCAAACTGTGGTTTGATTTCAACGTTCTACTGAACCTGTTCTTATGCCTTCATAGCCTGAAGCTTTCTGTTTAATAACAGAGCACATTTTAAGCCATAACAACTTTAGATTACCTGTTCTAACCAATCAAGTTTGGAGTGGTGTATTACAGAAGTTTACAACTTCAATTATCCTCTGCTTTGCTGTCTTCACATCACCTCTTCATACCACACTAGTTACAACTCACATACCATAACGTTTTTTAAATAAACAGGCAATTAGAAAACAGTCCAAATTTACTAGCTCTATTATTTATAAATAATGTTATTTTTTAAAGACTTAACACTATTGTCTGCCTATGATGCCCATTCTCTGTACTGCTCAGGCATAATCCTGCAAACTCTGGCTGTTTTTATTGCTGTCTTCCTTGTCTCAGTTATTCACTGTCTTTGCTAATTCCTGTGAGAGTGCAGACACTGCTGAACTGAATATCTGGAGTACTGAGACTCAGACAAACATGGCCATGGCAAAGTAAGGGCAGTTGAAGTTGTTATATTTATATTCAAGGAACTTCTGATTTAATAGGATTCATTTTGATGGGATGACCTGCCATGAAATCCTAAGTGGATGTTCCAGAGTAGCTTTTTGGAATCCATATGTATGGAGAAGAAGTCATTCAGCCTGAGGAACAGAACTGCACAGCAACAGAGACACAGATACCCAACAATCCATCCACATTTCCCAATGCTACTCTACAAAATCTTCCAGGTGAATAAGCATTTCAAAAATGTATCTGCTCTGAACTGCACAACACAAGATCTGAATTTCCATCACTGAATGCTAATACATAACATTTGTCTTTTTTTTAAATACAGTACAGCTTTTTACTCCAGGATTTGTTAGCAGCTGTTCAGCATTAAATAAATTTGGAAGGGACAGACTTCAAAGAAGAGAAGGAAGAAAGAAAAGGCTAAAATAAAGATTTATGCCAGACTAAGTGCAAGGTGGCTTTCTGTTTTAAGAGCAGAGCATACAGGAAGCAGCTACTTATTTGGGTGGGGAGATGGAGATAAGGAAAAGGGAGGACACTGAAAGATAGGTAGGAGGCAGCCTAAATGCAGAGGCAGATGAAGCAAATACACAGCACCTTTAGAAACCAGTATGGTGGAGCATGTACTAAGCTGTAATTTATTAAAGCTTCTTATTGTCACTATGAAGGGCATGTTAAATCCATCTCACGCATCAGAAGACTCAGGCTTACAGGCATGAAGAGCTCTGAGATGCTTTCAGTCAGTTGTTGAAACAAAGAAATGGGAACTGAAGTACAGCACGTTCCTCCCATGCTCTACGTGGTAAAAACAAAGTCAGTTAAATTACTCTAAGGATTCTAACCATTCTGCTAAATTACCTAGAGAAAATAAGAATAATTTTAAAAAGCAAGGAAAATAATATTTACCACAGTGTTTAATTTTGAAATTAACATTAAAAAAAGAAAGAACTATCAGAAGCTATTATTTCTGGGTTTAAATTTTCTTTTTAATACGTTATTTTTTTCCTGATTTCTCTTTCCTGGCTATACCTGCTGGAATCAACACCTCAGACATCACAGCTGACTACTTAACCATGCTTTAGTCACTCCTCAGAGTATTTCCTGTGTTACACAGAGCAGGTCTGCAATAGTCAGCTGACTCCAGGTTAACTATGGTGGTAACAGCCTTCAATCACAAGTGAAATGTGCTGCAATGTTTTAGAGAAAGACTTTACAAGAAAACCAATAACTCATGACAGTCACAGAATTCATTAGCACCAACTCCCCTGACCTTCCTGCCTTGTGTAGTGTTGTGTTTGTCAGTTCCTGCCTCTTCCACTAATAATTAAAGGGAAGTTGGTGAGTTTTACACATTCTCAGCCTTCAAAGTTATGTGTGATTCCACAGCTACAGAAGCATTAGAAAACCACAAGACTGAGCTTTGGGAAAACCTGTAAAGACCACATTTCTTTGGGTAGGTATCATTATTGTACTTCCCCTTCCCATCATTACTATAACTATTAGAAATATGCTGAAAAATCAAGAAGAGAATGAATTTTAGAATGCATAAATAGAGGCTTGCTGATGAGAAAACGGGAAGAATTTACCCAACTATTGTCAATTCTGTACTCATCAAGCACTACATTAACCAATATTAAACTCCAACAACACCAAGTTCAATGACTAAAGAATCAATTTGTGAACTCTCAGTAGCTGTTTTGTAACGATAAACCACATAAGGCCCATAATTCTCATTACAATGTCAAACTCCAGACTGTGTTTATTTTCTCTGGTTTAGTGGAATTTCATCAACCTTTAGTTATTGCAAGGCTGTTCTCATCAACAGGTAAAGACTTCGTGGAAATTGGGGTTTGGGGATGAGTTTGCTGAAAAACAAAAATATGGCTAGAGGAAAACACATCAAACACCACCATTTAAAGAACTACCTCTCTACTGCCAGATAGAGAAGAAGCCTTTTTGTTTGCAAAGATACAAAGTACTCATTTAATGCAGTGAAATAAATGAAATAAAACATTCTTTAGACAATTTAGCCCCTCAAAAACAACTGGGAAAAAAGCCCCACTGAAAACCTCACCGGCTGTTTTGTAACAACTTGAGAATGTGACAGTGGCCATAGATATTCCTACCCATCCTGTGGGTACAGGAATGGCTGACCCGACTGGAAATAGCTGAAATATAGGGAATATAAGGCACCAAGCATCATCACACAGTTGTCAATGTAAGCATCCCCAGAAGGACCAAGCAGCTCTCAGACCATGGGATTTGTTTCATTCTGGAAAAACATGAACATTGTGTTAATAGGACAAGGAGGGCTGAGGTGCAAACAGCCCAGAGGTAGAACATGCTCTAAGTCCACATGCTGAGTATACTGTAAGAGTAACATATTAAGAGATTACAACATTAGGATATTATTTTGAAACATTAATTCACCAACATTTTTTTAACAGCCTTTAAGAAAGGCTGTAATGCAGAACTGAAAGATTTTTGTTCAGATTGTCACAACTGTACAACAGATTCTGTAGACAACTGCCAGGGTGTAACAACAAAAAGCAGATGGACAAAACCCCCAAACTGTCTCTTTGTAAATTTATTTTTAAATAAAAAGACAGTAAAGCAATTCAGGTCTATCAAGGTTTCAAAACAGAGGTGTCACGTGTAAGATGTTTTGGTTTTGATTAAAGGTGATAAATTATTGACTCACTGAATAGGAGAAGAAATCTTGTGTCAAAATGGTGTCAGCAAGAGCTCATAGAGCTAACAGCAGATAGACATGTGATCTTGCTATAAGGCTTTCATAATCTCATCATACAAATAGCAGGTGTTTCATTGCCATTGGTCACCTTTAAAAGTTTCATTTACTGCCACTGAAGTACTGAGTATGTTTAGGAATTTTTTATTCCTGATTAAAGGTTCTTTCGAAAGCACAGAAATTGCCTCCTCTGAGGATTCAAATATAATAAATCATCAAGAATGCTGAAATACGATTTTCAGAGTTGATATCCATGTGGGAATTTATTTCAGGATATTTTGACTGATGGCACAGACATCAGAAATACACACTTAGTAAAACTGTGCCATTCCTACAGGAATATATGGCAAAACAAAGGCAAATCCCCACAGGCTGTGCTATAATATCACACTACAGGGAAACATTTCTAGAAAAAATAACCACAAGCACCCCTGGGCTGCCCCAGCTGTGCTGCAGAGCCCTGTGGAGAACAGCTGATAAGCTTAGGGACAAGCTGAGCACTGGCCATGGGCATCTGGGTTTGGCTTCAATACTCTACAGTCTTAACATTTTAACTACTTATATCCTAAATTCGTGCTCTGTGGAAGGGAAAGGGTCCAAATCAGCCAATCTCAGCACAGAAAAGGCTCTAATGATCTCCCTATTTCACAAACCTTGGCGCAAATTTACAATGTGACTTCATCCCACACATCCTTACCTTCACAAGCCAATGTTGTACAAATCAGCTGTTAGTGTTGTTTTGATTTAAATACTATGCTAAGGAAACGAAAGACTCATTCAGTTTTCAGACTGGAATTCCACTTTAAAAGCCAAGGCACAAAATGTTTGGGAGCTGTAAATTTTAAATCGTGTAGAAAATGTAATTCTAATAAGAAGAACACAAACCAGAAAAATTACTTCACCAAACAACTGCCATCAACTGTTACCAACCCCTCACCAGTACACGTGTACTCATAATGCCTCTACACTTGCAAACAAGTACAGTGAATATAAAACTCTGAGGGTTAATTGCTAAAAAGCTTTTACCAGAAACAACAGTGGCTTCAATCTACAAACATACCCTCAAGTGTCTGGAGAGACCTTCGTGTACATTAAGGCTTACACCGATTTTAAACACTGAGCAAATGTACTCTTATTTAAACAAAAATTAAAGCAGGAATGTGTCAGGGCATTCCCCTATGAAACAGAGTTCATAAAAAAATTTTGGATTTGAGTATTTTTCTTCTCAAAGAAGTGTATATATGCTTTGATGACAAATGCAAGTAGCTCCACAACACTAAAATTTAACACTGCAATGGGAATGTCCATCTAAAATGAATCCACTACAAACAAAAAATACAGTCTTCAAATCAGGGTCCCTCTGAATAGTAATTTCTCCTTGTTAGTGAAGAGCTCATAGCATTAACCACTTCCATATAGTTTGAATCCCACCTTTCGTACAAAGGGTACAAAGAAAGGGTACAAGGGTACAAAGAAAGCACACAAGTGTTGCCAATAGTATCATTAGCAAAAGAAGGGTGGAGAAAATTGCATTACAATGCATTGCAACATTAATAAACATTTAATTTCTGCATATGAACTGAGCACTCAGTCTCCTGTGAAGACACCTTAGATGCACTTGAAAACAAGGCTTAACCCAGCATTGGCTCTATAGCACTCACTCCTGTTGAAGTGAAATGGCACCTGTTTATACAACTTTAGCAATTATAGGCATGTTTTTTATTTCTCCTGTTTTAATACCAGCATTATTTTGGGGGGTGGTATTATATGATCTTTTCAACTCAGAACTGCCACCTGGAATTGAGCAACCTCTAAAGCTTCGTTTTTTCCACTCCTTGCTGATTACAACCATGGTCGCGGTAAGTTAAGTTTCTTAACCTGGGAGTTTCACTTTTGCTTAGGTAGGATATTTGGGAGCTGGAGGAAAATGGCTTAAGGGGGAAAAAAAAAGAAAAAAAAAACAATTCACACTCCTGAAGCCTGTAAGCATTGATATATGAACCCAAAACACGTTAAATTAGCTCAAAAAATTAATATTACTAATCTTAAAAGCTTCTTTAGACTTTTCAGTCAAACTGCAGCCACTTTATGCTGGGTAACCATTTCACACGAAAATTTAAAACAAATATCTAGATGTATCCTGCACATATTGAACTGCATGTACATAGAATAATGCTGTCTGTTCAGGAACAAGCCAACATTACTCTTCTTCTTCCAAATTCTTTCTTTGCAACAGGGAAAGATTTTGGAGAAGCTGGGGATCTGCAATGATTTAACCATACTGCGAGCAGCACTCGATGGGATACCGCCATGGAGAGATTCCAAACTGCTTATCAAAGATCTCACAGTGGATGAGGTACCCTTGAGGATTTATCAGCCCAAAAGCCCACCCACTGGCAAAAGAAGAGGAATTCTGTATTTTCATGGAGGCGCTGGCACATTTGGGAGCATTAGTAAGAAATGGGCAAGTTTTATTTTTCAAGTCAAATTCAAACGTTTACATTTTTGCCTTCAGGCATGTGTCAGTCAATGCCTGCCTAGTGTCATCAATCTTTGCTCAGCACAAACTGGAAAGTATTCATGAAATGCACAGCCTCCTGTTAAAGGGAGTCACATCTCTGCTTCCAGTGAGGGATGCTGCCCTACTGAGACTACCCTATCTTACATAAAACATACAATATGGGCCCAAGGAAGAATTTAAATACAATTTTAAAAAATCTGTAAATAAATTCCCATTCATGCAAACAAGGAATCCAAATGAAGGAAAACACAAATAATGAAGGAGCAATTTGGGGAAGTTTGATTCTTGTGGTGACATGGCACAGGATACTTGATTTCTTTTCCAGAAAGGGAGACAACCCTTGTCTCAGCAGCTGGGAGTTCAGCTTCCTGAGGGCTCCAGATCTCCTTTTGAGCAGCCAAGGCTCTGAGTGCTTTCTCTGAAAGCCAAAGCCCCTAACATGGAAATCTGGACTTTGTTCCAGGGGTCATGCAGTGCAATTTGAGGGGTTTGAATCCTTTACTGTTTCAAAGGGTAGGTCTGCACTATACTGGACAGACGAGTTTCATGGCATCCTTCAGCCCCGTGCAGAAATCACAACTCCTGTGCCACTCTGCACTGGGGCACAGACAACCCACCCTGCTGTACTCAGAGCACAGGAATCTGGCTGGAGTGTCAGGCTCATGTCTAGAGCTAGTCTGGGAGGCAGTGAGGACTCCAGGGATAGCAGGCACTCTGTGACCTAAGTGACAGGTGAATTCCTCTCATTGAAAGAAAAACCCATGCCACGAGTTGCACAGTGAGTCCCTGCTCACATGACACGGCTTGATGTAACAGCCATGCCTGCACACAGAGTGGGAGCTGACCTTTGGCTTCAATTCCTTTCAGTGGTTGGTAACAGGAAAACAATCAACATGATGACAAGCTTTCAGAAGGCCTTTGGGAATCTCCAGCCTAGGAAGGCTGAAGTCTGTGACCAGCAAATTAGCAGATGCTACACTGAAGAGAATCAGTGGACAGATAACTATGACTTATTCCTCAAATGGATGTCATATCCTAGAGTCATTGAATAATTTGGGTGGAAGGGATGTTAAATCTCATTCTCATTCCAAGTCCCCACCACGGGCAGGGACACCTTCCACCATTCCAGGTTGCTCCAAGCCCTGTCCTACCTGGCCTTGGACATTTCCAGGGATGGGGCAGCCACAGCTGCTCTGGGCACCCGGTGCCAGGGCCTCACCACCCTCACTGGGAAGAATTTCTTCCTATTATCTAATCTAAACCCACTCTTTATCAGTTTGATCAATTTAAGTTTTTTAAGTCAGCAAATACATGAATAAAGGAGACTGAGTTGCTAAAACCCACTTTGATTTGCAGAAGAGTCTCCTAAAGAGCCTAAACACCCATGACACATGAGGGAAGGTTTTTCATCTGGATTACAGCTGATTTAAAGACAGAAAAAAGATGGGTTATAGGAAGCTCCTGTGAAATTCCCACAAGGAGATCTGTACTGGGAGCAGTGCTAATCAATTTATTAAAAAACAAAAAAGATGGTGCAAGGTGATGTGGTATTAAGTCCTCTGAGGGTCATAAATGGATGGCTGAAAATCTGCAGAATGTCTTTATGACAGCAGAGGATCAGACAATTAAATGACAGGTGAAATGGCATGCAGAGAAGTCAAACAGATGAACAGAACATTCTGACCTTATAAATGAAGCAATGGACTCCAAGCAGGAGCAGGAAGAAGATCTTGCAGGAAGGAGGTCTTGGTATTATGGTAGGAAGTGGCCTGAAAATGTTGACATAGTGCACAAGAGCAGTCAAAAAGCAAATAAAATGCTAGCAGCTATTAGTAGGAGAGGAAAGACAAAACAGGAAACTTTTTTATGCCACTGTAATAAATTCACGGTGTACCTAAATGTAGTATAGTGCTTATAGTTCTGTTTCCCACTCCTCAAAAAGGATAAAGCAGTACTGAAAAGACTTGCAGAGGCTGCCTAGGTGAGAAAAGTGCTTCTGTGCAGAGAATATGTGAACAAACTATGACTCTTCAGGCTGCAAAAGATGCAGAAAGGCAGATACATTAAGTGACTACAAAATCATGAGAAGAAAGAGAAGTTAAACAGTGAAGGATTCATCCACTATTTCTTACAGTACAGGAGTCAATGTGGAAGCAGTGAATGCCAGGTACGAAAGGAGCAACTGGAAATGGCTCCTCACACCTTTATAAGCAAGGAGAGAACTCCTCCTTGCACAAAGCTGTTTTGGTTAAGGTTAAAATCATGGGCTTAAGAAGCGGTTTGGGTAATTCACAGAAGAAATGCTAATCAAGGGCATTAGGTATAAAGACAGCTTGTTTCAAAGGAGTGTCCTGAGCCTCAAATTCCTGTATGCTCCCTATTCCTGTTCGTCCCCAGCTTACACTCTCCTTAGCTGTTGACCACCAGGTGAGATGTGTGACCACCCCAGACAGATTTCTGGGTTTCCCCAGTATCACTATCCCTACATGCTTGTGTGATGCCCTGAGAGCCACGGGCCAGCAGAAAATGTGTAAATGTGTAAAGACCACGCACATTCCATAGCACGCTCCTCATCAGTCTCGTGTTGCAGTGCCTTTCACATAGCATATGTTCAGGGATCTATATTTTAATTTCAAAAGGATATTTGATTTTCAAATCATCATTTCTGATAAACTTTCTCTCTAGGAGCCTTTGAAAGAGTATGCCGCTATATGGCCAAAAAATGCAACTCAGTGGTTGTGTCGGTTGGGTAAGTGCTATTTTGCCATAGAAGTATTTATGGGAATACAGCTCTCAGTCGAAACTCTTCTGAAAAATATGCTGATAATATTTACTGTTTTAGATCACATCCCTATTTTTCATTTAAACCTTTCATTTAATTTAGAAATGTGCTTATAGGCAAAGTATTCTAAAATAGCTGTAGCATCATTAGTTTGACCTTCCAATCTACACTAGTTAAACCCAAACATAATCTTTAAAATTAAGAAAAAAAGTCTGCATAACTACCACAGCAACTGCAAACAACACAAATTGAATGTATATAACTCCACTGACAATAACCAGAGTCTCTGACATTTCAGGTACCGTCTGGCCCCTGAACACCCCTACCCAGGGCAGTATTTTGACTGTCTCTGTGCCACCTTATACTTCATGAGGAATTTAGAAGAGTATCACGTGGATCCTGGTCTCATCATCATTAGTGGTGACAGCTGTGGAGCTAATTTTGCTACAGTTATTTGCCAAATACTGCCGAATGCTAGAGATCTGCCAAAAGTACGGGCTCAGGTGCTGCTTTACCCAGGACTCCAGGGGCTGGACTTCCACTTGCCCTCCTACCAGCAGAACGCTTTTGTCCCCATATTGACCCGGAAGATGATAATCTACTTCTGCTTTCGTTACCTCAACAGAAAACCCACAGTTTGGAAAGATGTGCTACAAAACTGCCATGCTCCTGAGAGTATGAGACACAAGTATAAAAAATGGGTAAGTGCTGACCTTATTCCTGATGAATTCAAGATTAGAGGCTACACACCACCAAAGCCCACATCATATAAACCTGAAGTCCATGAAGCTGTCAAAGAAATTTTAGAAGCAACATTTTCCCCACTTTTAGCTGAAGATTCCATTATTTGCCAGCTCCCTGAGTCCTACATTGTGACCTGTGAGTTTGATGTGTTGAGGGATGATGGTCTCTTATACAAGAAGAGATTAGAGGACAATGGTGTTCAAGTGACCTGGTATCATTGCAAGAATGGCTTCCATGGAATTTTAGCCTTTTTTGGCTATGGGATTTTTTCCTTTTTATCTGCAAATGAGATAATGGACAGTGTTGTGAATTATATAAACAGTTTATAGAAGTATTTTTCAGATGAAAGATGCAAGCCATGCATTATCTTTTATGAATTTATACTTGGCAAGGAATAAAACACTTCTGATTTACGGTTTGGATTTTGACTGCATTTGGTAGTTTCTGATTTCTGCTTCTGTAGTGACTCTCAAACGAATGTTAAGATTATTTGAAGTGCCAACATTCTAGAAAATATTCTCGTAAAAACACACCAATAAGACCGACATGAAAAAGGCACGGCACCTAGCACATCCTGTTTCACTAACACTGCAGCAATTCCAGTATCTTTGCATGGCTGGCACACGCTGAAGGCAAGAGACAAGAATCTCCCTGAAGATTCTTCAACAGCCCAGAAGTGCTGAAGACAACTGAGGTCTGCTTTGGCCCTTGTGACAGACAGAAAGTATTGATGGTGTCAGATGGAGAACTCAGCTTCTATGAAGTCTTACAGCAGACACTGAAATTGCAGCTATGAATTTAATTCCGGGGTTAGTATGTACAAAGACTACACTGCTCCAGAAATAGGGAAGTCAAAAGGAAGGCTCCTCTCTGGAGCAGAAATCCTAAACTGGAACTAGTGTGGGTTTGATTTTGTTTGGGATGTGAGAAATGATGTTTCATTTTGGGACTTCATTCTCAAACTGGAATTTCTGAACTTCAGTGCATGTGTGGATGTCAGAGAAGTGCAGAGGTGAGACTTTTCCACAACTCTTCTTTTCTTTCAAGATTATCTCTTCTGCTTTTTGAAAAAAGTTCTGAAAATCATATAAAGAAGGCAGAGAAGCACAGTTGCATCTATATTATCACTGTAATGCTATGGTGATTCTGTGATGCTTTCAACAACAAAAAATAAAAACTAGCACTGCAAATATTTCTGTTATAAGAGTGAGAGTTACATTTGCTAAACACATCCTGACTGATAAACCCAACTGAACCCCCCTTGTGGTGAACGGAACAACTCAGCACAGGCAGGCAGATCCACAATCCTGCTACTTCTGCCTGGTCTCACCTGTGCTGGGGTCAGTCATTAACCTACAAACAACTGGGTATGACCACAGAACTGTGAAAATGCAACACAAACTGAAAGTCCACGAACACCGCTGGATGGACGTTTTTTTTTTCAAATCAGGGCTTTTGCTGATTTTTGAAACAAGATTTCCTTCTACTTCAGAATATTTTATGATGACCATGTGCCCTAATAAAAACTTCTAATTAGAGAAACAATATGAAATTAATTTTTTATAACGTTTTGTAACTAAAATGACATGGTATTTTCCCCCATCACTTATAATTTGACTTTACAATAACAACAACCACCAAAACAAAAAAACAAAACCAAACCCCCTACATTGCTACCTAATAAGGTTAGATTTTCACCTCTTTTCTTTCCCCATGAACTTGCAATTTAAATATTCTGACATCCTAGTTGTTTGAAGAGTTGCAGACTTAGATTCACAATTAATTCATTTGCATCATTTAAAGTACACCTCCTCTACATTAGCACAATCCTACTCCTCAGCAAGAGCAAGATAAAACAGTTTGATTTGGAACTCTTTAACCACTGGTTATCTTAAGCCATTCTCAGCTGTACTTGTTGCACTCAGAGTTACTGAAAGTTACCTGCAACAAGGTTACCTAATCCTGAATCTAAAGCCAGCCTCATGTGGCTTTTTTCAAGCATGTTCTTCTGTTAGAAGAAAACACAAGTACTAAAAAGAACTGAAATTTGAGTGATGACAGAATTTTCTAAGTGCACCTTTCCAAACAGGGTGACAATCCCTTTAGCCCTTTTGAATGACAAATCACACGCAGGTTCTCACTCCTGGGCAAAGATGGGTGTTTGACAGTGCCACAAAGCTCACAAACACCCTCTGTCCATTTTCCACCTCCAACTAATTTAATACTAATGCAGCTCCTTCATAACACTCCTCTCCCAGCTAAGCACTGGTTTCTTGCAAAAATTCCAAAATGCTGCTGGCATAGATCTGTTAACAAATCAAGGACTTTGAGCAACTTATCTTTTGTGAGATAACAAGAATGAGATGGAAAGAAAGTGGGAGAGGGAAAGATACCTGCTAATGTATTCGTAAAATGGAGGAGAGAGGTTTTTACTGGAGCAAACAAAGAACAGGAAGATTAACAAAGAATCAGGAAGTAACAAGACAAATACATATTGGAAAGTCAAATCAAAGACATGTCAGATCACTGCAGTTCAGCAAAATGGCAGTTGTACTCGCAGTGCTGCTGTTATTCTTAGCTGTTTTTCTTGCTGGATTTATATTGTTGGTCATAGGAGCAATTAATTTTGATTTTTCCAACTCAGAAATTCCTCCTGGAGTGAATCAGCCTGCAAAGCTTCGAATCATTCATATAATTTTAATATGTACAGCTGTGGTGGTAAGTGAACCTGGTGTGATTTTTGGGGGAAGAACAGTGAATCTATAGATTTTAAACTTACTACTGTCCTAGAACCCTGCATGGAATTATGTTCCAGAGAGGAGAGCAGGGCATTGCTGCCATGCTGATTGTTTTATTGAGCTGAGTGTTGCTAAAGAAACTTTTGCCAGACTTTTGACACTGCACTGCTCTAGCCCAAGTCCTGCTCAACTCTACCTCAGGCAGTACCTAAATGCTGCCTTAACACAAGTGTGTGAAAGTCTGAGTGTGCTTCTGCCCTGACTCAAGCTGACCCAGTAATGATTTGCTTTATAATGTTTATCCATGTTGGATCATTTGTATTTCCATTCTTGGTTCAGACTATACCAGATGTCTCTGGGCCGTGCTTTCAAGCTTTTCTTGAGCATGGGGATGAGAATTCTGTATTTATTTTGAATATAAAGTGAGAAGCTGAACACTTCAGAATTGGCCTTGGGAAGGGAGAGTTTCTGTCACACAAGTGACAAAATTAGGGAACATTGCCCATGAGGCACCGAAGGAATTCTTCTGCCCAAAGCATATTTATGTAACTCCTGCAGCAACTAAGCAGGATTGTCTAATGGGAATAAGAGGCTCTGGCCAGCCCAGCTTCTCCAGGTGAAACAGCTTGTAAAAGTGTGGGAAGGTAATCAGTCCCCAAGAGCAGCACTCAACATCTGGTGAGCTCTGCTAACAGAGGAGCTCACTGAATCATGGGTATTTCCATGTAATGATAGGTGTAGAGATGCTCTGATGAGACATGGCATTACACAGGACATAACAGAGGTTGTGCATATATTTACTAAATTAATTTAATGGAATATCTGCAAAGAGATACGAGCTATTGAAAATGTAAAAAGGAAAAAGAGAAAAAAATTCTCTCTCAGAAATATTCTAGATTATGGTCAACCACAGTAAAGAATTCTAAATATATTTTCTCATACTTTGGCTGCACAGAAGTTGTAATTAGAAAGACATTTCATCACTTAAGCAGCTGGAAAAGCCAGTTCTCTTTTAATCATCAATCCACTGCCCACCATAAACCAGCATTGCTTGCTGCAATGTAAACAAGCCAGGGTGAAAGAAAACAAACAAGTTGAATGTAGAAGTTAAAATACTCTTAGTATTGCTCCATTCCTGCTTGGAAAATAACAAATACAAAAGAATAAATAATTTAATCATGTTTGTATACAACTGGGGACACTACAACTAGTTTCTGTAAAAAATAAAATCAGTATACTGCAAAATGTCTTAGTTTCTTCAAGAAGTCTTTCCTCAAGATCAGGCACGGAGAATACTGTAAGTATCTGGAATCACTGAAAAAAAGACTTTTTGTAGATAAATATATTGAGAGTCAGGACACTACTGACAATCCATGCAGATGTTGCGGTCTAATAAGAAATATTCATAACAGAATCCTGAGTATTATGAACTTGATCCAAATACTCCTGAGGACTGAAGTGCTGACTGGCATGGCTGAACAACGCATTTCAAAACCGAGGCTACGCCTTTTCTTTTATTTATGCTAAGTTATGCTGGAGCACTAGCTCTGATTTGTATTCATTTTCTGGTGCTTGGCATGAATATCCCTATGGCACAGAGAATGAACAGAAGTTCATTACTACTAAATAAGTCAGGATCTTCTTGTCAGTGCATGGCACACATCAGTGAGACTTAGGAAATGGGTCATTAAGAGATTATCAAATATATTCTTAACTTAGTCAACTCTACTTTGGGCAAGTGTCTGTACCATGAGAATCAGCACCAGAATGATCATTTTTCGCTGTGTTTTCACATCTTGTGGGGGGGAGGATAGAATGACCAGTGAAAAACCAAACTTGCTTTCAATGTTAGGTAAAGGACCTGCTGAAGAAGCAGAGGGATCTATTTCACCAGTCTGTTAATGCTGCATTGTTTGGGGTTCTGTTCTCTGGTTCATGTAACTCTCTCATAACCTCTCCTGATGCTGCTGTTACTTGTTTAGTTGTCACCTATCCCTGTACAACTACTCTCTTAGTTTATTACTGCCCTAAAAATACATGACTTAGGCACCGTGAGTTTACTGTCCACACAGTTCCTTTCCTTTGGAAAATACAGGATCTCTCAAGTGAGCTCTCTGTTCTCTCTGCCTTTGAACAGGGAAGGATTTTGGAAAACCTTGGCATCTGCACTCAGGTGAGCTTTGTGCGGTACATGCAAGGAAGAAGGACTCTGGGGGAGGACCCGAAGCTCTTCATCAAGGATCTCTGGTTTGAGAAAGTGCCTGTAAGGATTTACCAGCCTAAGGCTCCATCTGCCAGCCAAAGGAGAGGAGTTATGTTTTTTCATGGAGGAGGATGGGTATTTGGAAGTCTTGGTAAGATATCTAACAGAAATAGCTCAGTTTAAAAAAATACATACTTCATAAACAGTAAAGTTGGTTGCTTCTTGATCTGTAGCAGTTGCAAACTTTGAGTATAACCACAGGTTCAATCTCGTCATTCTTGCGGCCACAAGAAGGCATCTGCTGTGGATCACGTGATTTTTCTTACAGGACAATGATATAAGGGGGAAAATATTGAAATAGGAAGATGAGGAGGCATAAAAGAACTGAAGAGCTTTGTAGGAAGCAGCAGAGAAAAGTAGAGAACATTTCCTTCTTGCAATTCTTTGACCTCTCCAATAGATAGCACCTCTGGAGAGAAAACGCACCCCCAAGCTAAACCCAAACCCCACCAAATCTCTTTCAGAGACCCACGAAGAGCTGTGCCGCTTTATTGCCAGAGAAAGTGAATCTGTGGTTGTATCTGTGGGGTGAGTTTTTGCTCATGCTGATTTTGAGATATTATTTTCTATAGTGTAAATATCACCTCCTGTCCCTCCAGACATAGCAACAATCTTCCTCAGAGAAATGTCTCTGGGGGCCTCTCAAGTGTGTGATTTACAACTTCATTCTGCAGTTGCTTGAAGGCACTGAAGACACACTTGGGTTGTTTTCACTGTCTGATTACATCACAAATTACACTTTGGGATATCTAGTTGGAAAATGAAGTTTGGAATCAATATTTTCAAATTCCAAACTCAAAACTGATTGTAAAAAGATAAGCTACATAATCTCCTTAACACTTATTCAAGGAAGGCCTGCTTGATGCTTAGAGAAGCACAGTGTGAATGACAAGCTAATACATCATCAAAATACTGGCATAATGGTTTGGATTACAAGAATACGTAAAATAACTTCATGTAACAAAGCTATAAACCAGAAGTATTGTCATTTGTGTCCAACCCATGAAAAACTGAAGCAGAAAGTAACTAAATGATTGTCACTAAAACCTACATATAGTTGGCAGCTGAGTACTCCTGTGTAGTTAAAGACCTAAGATACATCATAAACAGATGATATCATAACAAAATAATCTGCACCACCTACATCTTATTGATGGTAATCGTATGGAGACAATGAAAATTCTGCAGAAATCAGGGTAATCCTGGTTGCAGTAACCAGGACTTTAGCAATTCATTTAAAACTCGTATTTCCTTCTCCCACACTTGTGTGTGTGTCCCAGGTACCGTTTAGCCCCCGAGCACAAATACCCCGCTGCGTACGAAGACTGTCTGAACGCCACCCTGCACTTCCTGCAGCACCTGCAGCACTACGGTGTGGATCCTGCCCGGGTCACTGTCTGTGGGGACAGTGCTGGGGGCAACCTGGCAGCTGCTGTGAGCCAGACCCTGGCAGGCAGGTCAGACCTGCCCAGACTCCGTGCTCAGATCCTCATCTACCCAGGCCTTCAGGCACTGGACTTCAATTTACCATCCTACCAACAAAACCGGGGAGTCCCTCTGCTGTTTCGGGAACGTGCTGCTTTCTACATCCTGCAGTATCTAAATGGAAATGCAGCAAAACTGGAAGAGGTCTTGGAAGGTTCCCATGTTCCTGTAGATATTAAATTAAAGTATAAAAAGTGGGTGAGTCCAGACAACATCCCCAAAGAATTTAAGGTCAGAGGCTACAAACCACGTGTGCTGCTTGACTGTACAACCGAAGTTTTTGAGACAGTGAAGAGATTCTGTGAGCCCAACTTGTGCCCACTGTTGGCTGAAGACTCTGTTGTTCACCAGCTGCCAGAATCCTTCATCCTGACCTGTGAGTACGACGTGCTGCGGGACGATGGCTTGTTGTACAAGAAGAGGCTGGAGGACAACGGGGTTCCAGTGACCTGGTACCACCTCGAGGATGGATTCCATGGAATCCTAAACTCATTTAATAGTGACTGGTTGTCATTTCCATCTGGCAAGAGGGGCCTTGAAAATATTGTGAATTTTCTAAGAAGCTTATAGCAATATTTTTCTTTGTTTCTGTAAGAACTGCCAAATTTCTGTGGTCTTTTATGCTTCTAAATTCCATATAAGAAGTTCATATAGGAGAATTTGTTTAAAAGCAATTATGTGATCACCATAAAAGACATTTCAAGAATAATTTCTTTTAGTGATGTTTGAAGTAGCCCATGCACAGTCTGCCTATTTTAATCTGTTTGGACTAGACACTTGTCCAGTACAAGTGCTGCTCTCTCAGTACATATAAAAGATACAGTAAAATTTTAAGCCAACATCTGGTCTGACCTGTTTTATTCAATTACAGTCAAATATTTCATTCTTCCTAGAAGCGTGGTTTTGGCAAAGGAGAAAGATACTGACACTACAATGCTATAATGCACAGTCTGAACTCTCTGCTACACATAGCACCTGAGTTTAAGACTTCCAGTTTGAAAAAGATGTCTGTTGGCCAGGTAACCAGTATTTTATACTCAAAAAAAAACCAGTCACATTAGTTGACTTATTTCTGTTGGGAACTGCAACTGTTCCCAACAGAAATACTCTATTAACAGCTTTGTTTAAATTACAATGGGAAAAATGCTTTAAGTGTTTTCTTACATTTATCAAACATGCAGATACACTGAAAAACTTGTTCTTGTGCTTGAATAGAATCCTAGAATTACAGAATGGTTTGGGCTGGAGGGAACATTAAAGCTCATCTCATTCCAACACCCTGCCATGGGCAGGGACACCTGGTTGCTTCAAGCCCCAACTAATCTAACAACAAAATAGGACTGATGAATTTACTTTTGCAGAGCATGTTACTCACCTTTTGCCCCCACCCCTCCCTTGTGTCCATTTTCTTTTCTAAATGTCCTTGTTAAAGGTTTGTATTCCAAACAACTAAAGCACACCCGCAATGCAGGAAGTGAATGTTGTGGCTGCAGGTCAGCTGCAAGGGAATAATTTAATCTCCACATTCACTGGCTCTCTGTCATAGACTAGAACTTCATTCAGGACTCAACTCAGTCTCTGAGCACTCACTGTGATCATCCACAATCCAAGAATTCTGTATTCAATACCAGACCCTTTATCAGTCTCACAATTACCATAAAGATAAACAGGAAATTAAACACTTTGACTCTTCTCCAATGTGATAACTGCTGGCACATTGCACAACGTTTCCAAAGACTTTAAAGTGAGCAACACCTGAGAGATCTCTTGCAACTGGGACCACTCCAGGTCTTACTGTTAGCTGAAAAAGCCAAATCACAGACAGGTGTGAAGACACACCACCCCTGGATACAAAAAATGGCATTTTTTTATCTACTGCCAGTGATTGTGCTGGTGATTTTTGTTGCTTCATTCATATCAGCAATCATAAGAACAATTCAAACTGAGTACGCCAATTGCAGCATCCCTCCTGGAGTGAGCAATCCTGGCAAACTCCGACTTATTGTTGCTGTTTTGATTGTTACATCTACTCTGGTGAGTAACTCTGCTATGGCTTGTGCCAGAAACCTTGTTAGACGTTAATTTTGTTGTATGTGTAAATACCAGAATCCTCCCAGCTCCATCAAGGCTTTAATGATGGCTTTTCTCTTCTGGGGGCTGACTTGAGAGGACAGTTTTTGGAAAATCATTTCTGTTAGACCTCAGTCAGATTTTCCCTATTACATAAGGCTTAAGTCAACCATAAGAGCCCAAGCTTTATCAGCTGAGCTTCCCTAATTAAATTTAAAATTAAATATTTATGAAAAGTCAGATTGCTTTCATTTCCACATTAGCTAAGCACACATGATGTTTTTAGGCCATTCTTGGGGCTTTCCAGTAACATGGAAGGCTAGGTAATGGTAGTACCAGTAATGGGAGACTGGATGCTTTTTAAGAATCAAAAAACCAGAAACCCCAGAAACCTTAGAGGGATGAGAGGCACTTGGGAGCACTGGCAAGGCCTCCCTCACCAGCTGCCCCTTCACCAATTGCCCTTCACTCACCAGGAGCCCCATCACCAATTGCCCCTCACCAGTCGCTGCTTTAATGAGTGTCCCTCACCAGCTGCCTTTCTCCTGGTGTCCCTCACCAGTTACCCCCCACCAGCTACCCCTCACCAGCTACCCCTCACCATTTGCCCTTCTCCTGGTGCCCCTCACCCTTTACGCCTCACCATTTGTGCCTCACCAATTACTGCTCATCATTTACCCCTCACCATTTACCCCTCACCAGTTGCCCTTCTCCTGGTGCCCCTCACCCTTTACCTGTCACCATTTACCCCTCACCAGCTACCCCTCACCAGCTGCCCTTCTCCAGCTACCCCTCACCATTTACCCCTCACCAGTTGCCCTTCTCCTGGTGCCCCTCACCCTTTACCCTTCACCATTTACCCCTCACCAATTACCCCTCATCATTTACCCCTCACCATTTTCCCCTCACCAGCTGCCCTTCTCCAGCTACCCCTCACCATTTACCCCTCACCAGTTGCCCTTCTCCTGGTGCCCCTCACCATTTTCCCCTCACCATTTACCCCTCATCATTTACCCCTCACCATTTTCCCCTCACCATTTACCCCTCACCAGTTGCCCTTTTCCTGGTGCCCCTCACCAGCCGCTCCTCACCCGGTCCCCCCTCACCGGGTGCCCCCTCAGGGCTGCCTGCGGGCGGTCCCCTCAGCTGACGCCGGCTGTCCTCCCTCTTCCCAACAGGGCAGGATTTTTGAGAAGATGGAGCTGTGCAGCAGCCTGGCCGTCAGGCGTCTCGTGTTCTCGGGCTGGAAGCCGGGCCCGGCGCCGGGGGCGCGGCAGGAGGACGCGCGGCTCGGGCGGGTTCCCGTGCGGCTGTACCGGCCCCGCGCTCAGCCGCGCTCCGCCGTGCTGCTGTTCCACGGCGGCGGCTGGATCTGCTGCGGGCTCGGTACGGCCCGGCCCGGGCCCCGGCACCGGCCCGCCAGCGTGTCTTGGTTTAGGGAAAATTAGGGAGGAAACTTTTGAGTGGGGTTTCTTTAGGAAACAGATTTCTTCTATTGGTTCGGGGAAATATTTTTTCGGAGAGAAGTGGAAAAAAACTGTTTGTTTAACAGGCGAAGCACTTCCCAGCACAAAAATGATTAATACTAAACAGTAAAACTTTTCGGCGCTCCAAAGAGATGACAAATTTAGAAGAGTTTTTTTTGTGGGTTGTAGCACGGCTCACTCAGGCTGTTCTCAGTCCCTCTGGCACTGGGAAATGTCACAGCCCAGGCCAGGCCTGGTGGGCCACAGGTGTGAGCTCCCGGTGCTTTTTTGGGTTTTCAGTCCAGAGCAGGTTTGAACAATTTTAAGAAAAAGGGAAAAAAACTACAGTCCAGGGAGCTTCTTTGCCTCAGCTAGCTAGAAAAACTAATTACAAGCAAAGGAGAGCTCTCTCCTGCTGTTCACTGCAGACAACACAGTCTGTGTGAAGGAGGCAGGGGAGCAAGTGCAGTCTTCAATAACAAACTTTGCACTTTTTCTTTCCCCCTTTACTCCTGGAACTAGTTTTAAAGTTGCAGAACTTAATATTTAACACTAACAGAACAGACCGTAGGGGATACAAACATCATAAAGTCACTCTAAGACACACAGAGTTAACCAGGCCTGACTTTAGCCATTGTCACCGTGTGTGTGTGGCCGACAGAATTCCAGCCTCTGTGTAGTAGGCAGTGATACAAAACTTTTTCACCTTTTTATACACTTTCAGCAAACAAATTAATGCCCATTGGTTCTAAATTACTTAATTATCTTTCATAAATTGGTACTCTATTCTCTTTAGTCTTTTTAGTATATTTTTCCTCTGGTAGGGACTTTCTGACATATACTGAGTCTTTTGTTAGCTGCTTCTTTATATTCTGGTTTTTACAATATGTCCTTGTAGTCCATAAATTCTGTCCTTCATGTATCCAATTTCAACAACACACACCCTCTCCCAGGCCTTGTTCTTCGAAGCGTATCAGGGTTAGTTTGGCAAAACTTTTAGAACTTTCAGTTTGAAAACTTTTAGAAGTTTCACTGATTTTCCCAATCAAACAATAACAGTCTCTGTAAAGAAAGTTAGCTACATCCTGCCTAAAAGTGATTTAAGACTAGCACACTACTTATCATTAATATACTAGTTATGATTAATTAAAACAATTAATTAAAAATTAATTAGGAAAGTTATATAATTTCCAGCTGCTGGAAAGCTGAACTCTGGCTGGGCTTTCCCATCCAGCACTGCCAAGGGAGGTGGTGGGCAGGGGGAGAGGGGAGAGGGGAGAGGGATGAGGGGAGCTGGACCATTTGTGGGCAGCAAAATATCCTTCGATGTGTTTCAGATTCCCATGAAAGGATCTGCCAGTACATTGCCAAGGAAAGCGGCTCATTGGTGGTGTCCGTGGGGTGAGTTACAGCCAGCTGTCCCAGAGAAGCCTTTTTGCCTCTTGTTCCTTCTCAGCACGGCGGGGATGTGCAGCTGGTGGGAATGCTCCTCTTCAGGATCCTTATGGGTCCCTTCCAACTCGGCATTTTCTATGAGTTTCCCACAACCCCGGGTGTCCAGACAGAATTTCAAGGGGGCTGTTTTAATTTCTCTCCCTGCTCCATCAGCTAACAGTGCAGACACAGCCCACTGTAAGGTCCATGTGTCTCCCAACATCGGGCTATGCTGGCACCACACAAAACCAAGGAATGCTTTCCAGAAGAGAGTTCCAATGTGTTGAGAAATTACTAAGAAACTGACTTGGAAAGTGATGATTCAGTGATTGGTTTAAATTGATATAATTACCTTGTGAACTTTCCAACAGCAAGAATCAAATGCTAGTAAGTAACAAGACTACTAATTAGTACTACTAATACTGGTGATACTGAAAAATAGAACTGTCCCAGTTATTTAAATAAAGAAAAAATATTTATAAAAATGAAATATCCTAAGTAAAGGTGAGGTGCAGATTGATTAAATTACCAAATCCACAAGCCAGATGCAGTCTACACCAGAAGAGAAAAATGAAGTTACATCACTTAATTTGCAATCAGGGCTGCTCTCGGAAAATCCCAGCTATGCTATGTCCTTGCAACCCCATCCTATGGCTATCACTTCTCTATGATGACTCATTGAACAAATCCCTGTTTAGTTGATAAAAATACCTTCATGGGTTTTTCTTCTGAAGGAAAAATTACTCCAACACAGAAAAAAACAGGATGCTGTAGAAATTTTGTATTTAGACTTATGATATTTGCTTCTGTTACTTTTGCTGTCTCTGTGTGTGTGTCCCAGGTACCGTTTAGCCCCCGAGCACAAATACCCCGCTGCGTACGAAGACTGTCTGAACGCCACCCTGCACTTCCTGCAGCACCTGCAGCACTACGGTGTGGATCCTGCCCGGGTCACTGTCTGTGGGGACAGTGCTGGGGGCAACCTGGCAGCTGCTGTGAGCCAGACCCTGGCAGGCAGGTCAGACCTGCCCAGACTCCGTGCTCAGATCCTCATCTACCCAGGCCTTCAGGCACTGGACTTCAATTTACCATCCTACCAACAAAACCGGGCAGTCCCTCTGCTATTCCGGGAACATGCTGTTTACTATTCTCTGCAGTACCTCAATGGGAACACATCAAATCTGGAAGAGGTCTTGGAGGGCTCTCATATTCCTCCAGACATGAGGCTGAAGTATAAAAAGTGGGTGAGTCCAGACAACATCCCCAAAGAATTTAAGGTCAGAGGCTACAAGCCACATAAGCCCTGTGAATTCAAGCCTGAAGTTTTTGAGAAAGTGAAGAGAATCTGTGAGCCCACCCTGTGCCCACTGCTGGCTGAAGACAAAATTATTCAGCAGCTGCCAGAATCTTTCATCCTGACCTGTGAGTACGACGTGCTGCGGGACGATGGCTTGTTGTACAAGAAGAGGCTGGAGGACAACGGGGTTCCAGTGACCTGGTACCACCTCGAGGATGGATTCCATGGAATTGTAAACCTGTTTGATTATCGTGGTTTGTCATTTCCATCTGGGAAAAGGGGATTGGACAGGGTTGTTGCATTTATAAAAGGCCTGTAAAAAGAACTGTCCCTCAGTATGCTTCTCCCACTAATATCTCTGCTTAGGCTCTCACACCTCAGGTAGTGCTGGTCAGCAAGAATGTGACACCTTTTGATGCATAAAATACTAATTCTGATATCCATGAACTTCAAATTAACACAGATCTTTTCTTTATGAGACTCCTGACAATTCAATCTTTACAATTTTTTCTGTGTGCTGTGTTATTTTTCAAAAATTGGCATCTGATTGGTTCTTTGTCTTTAATTACTAAATTATTTACTTCTATACAAATAATCTATGTGGAATAATTCGGATTAAATGTTGTTCACTACAGCCAGGTTATTTGTGATGTCTATTTGGTAAGCTCCAAAGCATGACTTAATTTAGCTAAAAAGTATAAGCTAGGTAGATAGTGAGATGGAGGAAGAACTGGACAAACAGGCAGAGATCAAGATCTCAGTGAGGAGATTGAGATTCCATGGCTGCAAAAGCAGCAGTGCAAAGCCAGCGTTGATGGAGGACACCTAGCTGGAGGCAAGGGCTGCTCTGAATTTGAAATAATTGTAGCTCTATAGAATCCTTTTTAATTTTGGAAAGTCTCTACTATGCCTACCGAGGGCAGGCATAGTGTTGAGAGGAAGTGCTGACATCAGGTTTTAGAAAGGCAGGAAGGATCAGTGAAGTGGGGTCTTGGTCTGTGTGTACTGAAAGGTACAGCTTAAAGAGGAAATATGAAGAAAAATGTTTTAGTGTTCTTCCAAACGGTGTCCCCCACTATTAACTTTTGCAGAATCTCTGCTGTGATTCTGTGCTAGAATCTGTCAGTTTGTGCTTTCTCCATGGCTTGAGTTTTATTTACAGGATGAAACAGTGTTTTCCCTGGCATGATGCTTCATTACACCCTGCCGATGAAAGCAAGGAAGAACAGCAGCGAGCACACTCAGAACGGCCAGACTGAGGACATGGAAATCCCAGAATTGCTAGGGTTGGGAGTGATCTCTGGAGATCATCCAGTGCAATCGCCGCTAAGGCAGGGTCACCTGGAGCAGGTGACGCAGGAACACATCGAGGTGTGCTTGGAATGTCTCCAGAGAGGGAAACTCCACGCTCTCCGTGGGCACTGTCCCAGTGCTCTGTCATCCTCAATGCAAAGAAGTTCTTCTGCATGTTGAGGTGAAACTTGCGTTTTAGTTTATGCCCATTGCTCCTCTTCCTAAGGAAATCCGCAGGAAAAAAAAAAAAAAGGGGGAAAAATCCTACAGGGCTGAGAAGAACAGAACTTTTCCCAAAAACAAACGCTGCCTTCCCTTAGATTTCCGTGCGCGAGGGCAGCCCTTCAGCGAGCAGGGGCAGCCAGCCCTTGCCGTACCGTCCCTCCGTGCAGTCAGAGACCCGCGGTGACGCGGCCGGGGGCGCGGGGGCCGTGCCAGCCGCCAGCGGGAGGCGGCGCCGGGCCCGTCCGTTCCCCGGTACCGCGCGCAGGTCACGCCGGGCCTCCTTGAACCAAGATTACCCGGCCGGCGCCTCCGGCCGCTCCGCGCGGCTCCCCCCGGCCGCCCGCACCATGACCCCTGCGCCGGCTTTGCGGAGCGGCCGCACTCGGCCCGTGACGGGGCCGCGGCTCTGCCGAGCGCTGCTGGGGGAGCCCCGCAGGGCCGCGGCCGGGCCATGGCGCTGCTGCCCGCGCTGCTGCTGCTGCTCCTGCCCCTGGCGGCGCTGGCGGCGGCCGCGGTGCTGCTCGGCCTGCCCGGCTATGACATCCCGCCCGGGGTGAACCAGCCGGCCAAGCTGCGCCTGGTGCTGACCGTGCTGCTCGGCACCGCCGCGCTGGTGAGTGCCGGAGCGGGGGGCGAGCGGGGGGACCCGCGGGCTGGGGGGATGGGACAGCGGTTGTAAAAACAAGGGGAGCTGGGGGCAGGAGCCGCGTGTCCCCGCTGTCCCCGTGGGATGCTGGCGGTGCCGCATCACGGGGAGGGGATGCGGGGAACATCCCCGATTCTGCCCCGGGGTACCCCCCGATCCGGACACTGCAAGGGCACCCCCGATCCGGGCACTGCCCCCAAGCATCCCCCGTGGAGGATGCTGTCCCGAGCATCCCCCGGTCGGGGATACTGTGCTGTCCCGAGCATCCCCCGGTCGAGGATGCTGCCCCGGGCGCCGCCGGCCCAAACACTGGCCCGAGCACCCCCGGTGGAGGATGCTGTCCCGGACACCCCGATGGAGGATGCTGTCTGGAGCATCCCCCGGTCGAGGATGCTGTCCCGGACACCCTGGTGCGGACACTGCCCTGGGCACGCCCCGGCCGGGATGCTGCAGGGAACACTGACCCTGTCCCAGGCAAACCCCGTTCCCGGGTCAGGAACGTGCTGGGACGTGTTAGCGGAGATTGCGACCGGCTCGATGGCAGCCTCAGAATCGGGGCTGGGCGGGTGTTTCGTCTGATAACTGCCCGCACCTTCAGGCGAAATCACCTTGCACAAGGAAAGCTGCAGCCCTTCAGCTGCTCCTGCCACGGCTGACATTTATGGCACACGATCCGGTTAGGGCTGCTTTACTTAATCCCTGGACTCCCTTTGGCAGTGTTGCATAAACAGCATTAGAGCCCTCCTCAGCTCTGCCTCTGTTAGTTTGAATTTCTGTCTTTGAATTTCTTAAAGTCTTCGGTTTTGTCACTCCTTTAGCCACAAACATCACCCCTGCTATCACACAGACTTTTTTTTCATCCACGCAGATTCTTAAACCATTTACATCCTCTTTAAATTAAATTTACTGACAAAGCTGCCCAGCAATCCTGAGCCTCACTAGCAGGTGACAAGACAGATTCACTGGGCATTAAAGAGAGGGATCTTTTTCCTCCAGTGAATGGTAACTGTTTGAAACTCCGCTTCTTTTTTGTTCACTTATTACATCAGATTTATATTCTAGCTTGCAAGAGCATGGGGAAAGGAAGCAACTTCATTTTCCTCAGTAGATCTGTTGTGCAAATAAAAAGCAGTAACTCAACACAGCTCAGCACTTTAGATTTGCAAGTTCACTGAGTTTTATGGTCTAATTCATGAATATTAGTTTCAGCAATGATGAATTGTTTCTACATATGGTATTTCATTGTTGTTACCAAGTATAAATGAAAAAGAATGACCACAAATGTGTGCAGGACAATGTTGATGTTTAAAATATGTACTCCAGGATAACCAGTTTGGCTGATCTCTTTAAAATTTCTGATATGATGTTAAAATGACATTGGATTTGAGTACTGCAAGTAAATTTTTCTACAGGCTGCAGGATGTGAGAACTTGGGAAAATTGTTTCATTTCCAAACCAGAGTTCTGTATTTCTTTAAAATTTCCCCCGAATAAGTTTGATGTAAGTACAATGCAGAGTTTTTATACCCTGGCTAACACCAGACTTTTAATGGTGCCTTAATGTCTTTTACCTTTAACAGGGAAGGATTTTGGAGAAGACTGGGCTTTGCAGCCAAATCACTTTTGGCCGATACGTGCGACAGGGACGGAAACTAGGGTTGGATCCAAAGCTCTTTATCCAGGATCTGCAGTTTAACAAAGTACCTGTGAGGGTTTATCAGCCTAAAGCTACCTCGGATGGGCCAAGGAGAGGCATCCTCTTCTTTCATGGAGGAGGCTGGGTATTCGGGAGCCTTGGTAAGATACTTCCTGGAGGAAGTGTAGTAGTGTAGAAAGGATATTCTCATCTTTTTAGAAGATTGAAATAAGATGTGGTTTCAGCATGTGATTTGGGATGAAGTCTGAAGCCTTTCTAGAATGGTTATTCCTTAGGCTGTCTCAAAGCTGAGGGCAGTAGCAAAGCACTAACAACAATATTTCTTTTGCAGATACCTATGAAAAGGTGTGTCGCTACCTCTCCAGGGAGAGTGACTCGGTGGTTGTGTCTGTGCAGTAAGTGAACACTACCCAGTTCTGTAGTTGGGACATTATTGTTGCTGTGGGACTACAGCAGAGCTGTGCTGGTGTTGGAGATGTTCTTTTTTGGCACAGGAATTTCTATGGGATTTGGTCAAGTCCATAAAGAGAAAAATAGTGATAATGGAGATTTCACAGCCCTTAACTATTCATGCCCAGAGATACTCTGAAAAGATACAAATGGAAATATTTGGCACACTAAGGAAGTCTATAAAAGCCAATAAAAAACTTAGATGAAAACGTCTTCTTGTGCTGAACATACGGACGTATGATAGGATGCTCCAAGCAGTTGGGAACTATGGGGAAAGAAAATGATCACACTGAAATACTCCCATTTTACACATAGGAAGCAGAGGCATAAAATTATTAAATAATCTTGTCAGGAGTACAGAAGGAGTTTTCACCATCACTAAGAACTGAACAATTCCCTAATTCAGATCATTAGTCAGAGACAATCCTACTTCAGTGAGTCCTTGTGACTGAACTCACCATTTACAGCTTATCTGCAATCCCAAATGGAGGAGCAGCTGTTTGGAGGCACTGAAGATCCTAACCTAGAGCCAAACCACCCCAAAAATGATAGGGCTGAAGAACAGCATATGAGATCATTTTCTGGTTACTACTACTGACATTTCTTTCTTGTGTGTGTGTCCCAGGTACCGTTTAGCCCCCGAGCACAAATACCCCGCTGCGTACGAAGACTGTCTGAACGCCACCCTGCACTTCCTGCAGCACCTGCAGCACTACGGTGTGGATCCTGCCCGGGTCACTGTCTGTGGGGACAGTGCTGGGGGCAACCTGGCAGCTGCTGTGAGCCAGACCCTGGCAGGCAGGTCAGACCTGCCCAGACTCCGTGCTCAGATCCTCATCTACCCAGGCCTTCAGGCACTGGACTTCAATTTACCATCCTACCATCAAAACCGGGGAGTCCCTCTGCTGTTTCGGGAACGTGCTGCTTTCTTTGCTTTGCTGTACCTCAATGGGGATGCACTGCACATGCAAGAGGTCTTGGAGGGCTCTCACATTCCTCCAGACATGAGGCTGAAGTATAGGAAGTGGGTGAGTCCAGACAACATCCCTGAGGAATTTAAGGTCAGAGGTGTTAAGCCACTTAGGCCCACTGATTTTATAGCTGAAGTTTATGAGACAGTGAAGAGATTCTGTGAGCCCAACTTGTGCCCACTGTTGGCTGAAGACTCTGTTGTTCACCAGCTGCCAGAATCCNGACTTCAATTTACCATCCTACCATCAAAACCGGGGAGTCCCTCTGCTGTTTCGGGAACGTGCTGCTTTCTTTGCTTTGCTGTACCTCAATGGGGATGCACTGCACATGCAAGAGGTCTTGGAGGGCTCTCACATTCCTCCAGACATGAGGCTGAAGTATAGGAAGTGGGTGAGTCCAGACAACATCCCTGAGGAATTTAAGGTCAGAGGTGTTAAGCCACTTAGGCCCACTGATTTTATAGCTGAAGTTTATGAGACAGTGAAGAGATTCTGTGAGCCCAACTTGTGCCCACTGTTGGCTGAAGACTCTGTTGTTCACCAGCTGCCAGAATCCTTCATCCTGACCTGTGAGTACGACGTGCTGCGGGACGATGGCTTGTTGTACAAGAAGAGGCTGGAGGACAACGGGGTTCGAGTGACCTGGTACCACCTCGAGGATGGATTCCATGGAATCATAAGCCTCTATGATTATTGTGGCTTCTCATTTCCATCTGGGAAAAGGGGATTGGACAGTGTTGTTAACTTCCTAAAAAGCTTATAGTAAACATCTTAGATTCCATGAGTCTGTTCATGCCTCAACCTAGGAAAATATCTTTTCAGGATATTTAATGTCAGGTTATGGTTAGTGAATCAGGGGCAGCCATTAACAATGATAAACAAGGCTCATCAGAACCTCATTCCAGCTGTTAGTTGGAAGATGGAATATGCAAACCTTATACAAGCTTGTACCATGCTGCAAGCCCTTATCTTTAGCTCTGTTAGTAAAGAACAATTCTTTGAATGGACATCCTGGTTTGTTCCAGTTGCTTAAAATAAAACATATCTGTGTGAAGAGAAACTGTGTGTTAGCAGGTGTGTGTGGTGTGAGAATAAAACCCAGATGACTTTAGTGCATTACAAGCCACTGACAATAAAATAATAAATATGATGACAGTAAGTAAATATGATGCAGTGTCAAACATGGTCTCTGTCACTGTGGGCACAACAAACAAATGGTTCCATGGCCAACATCACCTGTGTTTCTCAGCACACAGGCAGGACTGGAGCCCCTTTCTGTCCCAGTTTTAGCACTGGACTGCTGGGTGATGTTTAATTCACGTAACTTGAAGGACAGTTTGATCAACCAGGAAGGGGAGTGCTGGTGGGACAAACAAATACGATTGCATCATAAAAAGATGGGCAGGATTGGTAGAAAATTGGACCCAAATACTGTACTACAGCTCTCCTTGGAAACTGAGTGGAGAAGAGGACAAGGGAAAGATCAGGAGAGAAAGAAGGGCAAGGTCAGGAAGGTGAGGACAGGAATAGAGCAGGTCAGAACCTGTGCTGTGGGGGTAGTACTGGGCTGTAGCTGTCAGCTGGAGTCCAGCCTCAGCTCACAAGAGTAACAAGAGGGAGAAGGATAAGCATCTTTCTTGGCCTGTATTCATTCTGTTAATGACCTGCCCTTCCTCTCCTTAAGCCAGGGCAGAAGCAATGCCCAAGCACAGGTTGCATTGAGGGGTTATTATATGGATGTTATACTGGATATTATATTGGCCAATTAAAAATGGCACTTAGGGCAGTGACTTGAGGCTGCTGTACCACTTAAACACAACTAAACAGCAATATAGCCAATAATATTTACCAACATCATGCAAGAGAGACTTCACTAATCCTTCCAGAATTTAATACTTACTATGACTTGGAGGATCTTTAATAATCTGGATATTGGTCTCATTTGCTTGTAGAAACATGAGCATCTTTGCTAGCAGAGCTGCTCAATAGATTTCATACCCTGCTTAAGAGCTCAGCAAAATTTTGTCATTAGACTTTTAACTTTGTCAGAACATGCTGGTTAGGTTCAATATTAGAGCTGTTCAAGCAGATCCTTCTGACTCTGCTAAAATTGCTTCCTTTAGATTTTTTTTCCTGGAACCAAATGCCTGGAACTGTGTTGCAGTCTGCTGCAGCAGAAATAGAGCAAAGAGGGGAGAGAAATGTTCATTCATACTTATCAGAGGCTAGTTCCCATGGCAGTTGAAGATATTTAAGCAATTTAACCAAAGCACAGATAAATTTTCAAATGCAATACAGTATGTTTTATTTACACTAAGGAACCAATCCAAAATTTTACAGTGGCTGACTTTACCAGCTGAGGCAAAGAACATGGACTTCTTCCCAAAAACAGCACTTGTGTAGATGAAGAAAGGAGCACTGGGACAGAGCTGCTGTGATTACTGGGCTGCCTCAGCAATGCTGAGTGTTGTGTTTCTCACTTTTATAAACTCAGCAACATCTCATACAAAACAGTTTTATCTGCTTCCCAGCTCACAGAGCAAACACTAGGGAGAACCACGATGGGGAAATTTGATGTAAGGAGCAGAAAATTCCATTGTGGGGCTGTGTGTGTCAACATTCCAGGCAGCAATGATCTGTGACTAATACTTAAATCCTATTTTATATATCCTTAAACAACTGTATGTGTGAAGGAAGGCACTGTAGCTCTGTGGCCATTCTAAGGCCCCAGAGGTGCCCTGTAGTTTGGATTCCAATGGGAATCCTTCCTGAGGCAGGCAACCAGCACACACTGCTTGGGACTCCCTGGATGTTTCCCAGTCTGTGCCTTGGGGATGACCAGGGCACAGAGAAAACCAGTGTGTTACTCCCACCTGGGACTGGGTATTGTGTCTTCAGTCTTCAGGGCATTCCCTGGGCTCTAATAGCAGCTTGCTGGTAAAATAGGATTATTTTAATCAGCACACCTCCAGTTCATATAAACAAACTGCACTTAAACAAGGCCCAGCTCTTTTACAATACATTTCCCCACAAGCATTGTCTACTAGAACATCCCTTCCACCAAGGTGCCTCTGCACCCCCAAGTATTGTTATCATTCTCTATAGACAGGCAGCTGGAAGGTTGGATATGCAATGCTGCTGCACGAAACCCTTAAGCAGCACAAGGCAATCAGCTTTTCATTTTCAGCCTTCTTAAATGTGTCTGCAAACCCATGATGCAAGTGTTGAAATCAGACTGATCAGATCTCATGACATACAGATGCAGTTGCTTAAGTGGGAATTCACTTGAAATGCAAATGCCCTTATTTTCAGGGATTAAATTATAAGCAACACAAACACTGACAAAGGTGTGTGACATCAGTGGCAGAAATACAGTCTGGCTCAAAACCACACTAAGCCATCTGGATGCTGTGCACAACAGCATCGTGTGCATCTCATTTTGGGGCCTGCCACCACAGCACTTTTCATCTGTCACAAAGGAAGCAAGAAGCCAGAATTTACTGTCAGAGTGTGCTGAGAACTGCAACAGACACAGCTAGAACCTGTGCTGCCTCCCCTCCACAGCTGGAGTGCAAGTTTGCCTGGATTCCTCAGAAATCAGATTTCCCTATTCTTGGCATTGTTAATTCAATGAAATGGAACATGGTGCACTGTTCAATATATAGATTTAGAGACAGGAACCTCCTCCTGTTTAAATTCTGGAAATGGATCTTGTGGTGACTTTCTAACCCAGGCAGTACCTTATTTTTTGGATTAATAAAGTGGAAATGTTATTCATACAACAATTCTTATTCACCACAGGAAGCAGTGAAGGAGAGTGTCAATGAACAGATTTCTCTCCCCTACCCAATATCAATCAGAAACAAGCCATGGGATTCACCTAGCAGGAGAATTCATGGAGTATTATTATCTTTCTGAGTTTTTAGTAAAAGGTTACCTGTGCTAACTTTTCAAATATCTACCAGAGAGGATTGGAAGAGTCAGGACTCCTGATTTGTACCGTGATTGCATCTGTCAGTATCTAGCAGTGATTTTCTCTTCCAGCCAGAGGGTGGACACACATGTCCTGGAAACAAAAAGATCCATTTTGTCCTTAATCTGCTGTCAAAATAGTACAAACATTCCCTATGACGACTGTGGAGTAAAAACACCTGCATCAAAAATTTAATTATGTAATTTCTAACATTTAATCTTGTCTTGGAATAACCCACTCTCCACGGCTGTCTTGAAGACCTGACGAAAAACTGCACTAGAAAGAAGTTGAGTGATGTCCAGTGTCTGCCCCATTTCCTGTGAAAGCCCAACAATTTCTGCTTTGGCTACTTGTCAGCTGACACAACCGCCTAAAACTCATGACCAGAGATATCTTCCCCAAAATGTTGGTAGAATCCTGGACTTTGAAGAGGGGCAGAATATCTGCAAACCATCAGGCGACAGGTGAGGGCCAGAGAAGCCAGGGATGCCCCTGTGTAAACTGCTTAGGGTGATCCTAAGCACTGCTTAATATAGCTTGGTGCTTGTGGGAGCTGCTCCATGCAGAAGGAATGAGAATTAGGTTATCCAGGCACACGGCTTTAGACCAGTTAGAACAAGTTCTGGGTTACATCCTGACCTGCAGGTGGCCAGGACTATTTCAGAAGATATTAAATCACTGAAAACAAATTTTCCATCTCTTGGTTTTTAGTCAATAAATAGTTGCAGTGATAAAAACAACCAAGCCAAAACACAAAACAAGTGGGATGGGACTTGAAAGGACATAAAACTCTTAATTGCTTTGCCCTCTGTTTTTTTTTTATTTTATTTTATTTTTACACAGCTTGCTATGTGTTTCTTTGAAGAAAGAGCAGAAAAGAACTTTGTGTTATTTTGTAGTATGTCTGAAATATCTAAGAATAAAGCAAACATAGAAACAGCTGCACATCCAAGGACAAGGTGAAGCAAGGTTCCTCCCCATGCAGGAAGCAGGCAGACCTTGATTATCCTTGGCTTTACATGGGGAAAGCACTTAATGGCAGATAAGCTGCAGAGCAAACTACATTAGCTGACCTTGCATTTCCAGAGAGCAAACCTGGAAAAAATAGCTCTGGGGGGCCTTTCCAGTGCTGGATAGGCCACCCTGAGACTTTGCTCCTAGGTAAGAAGTGCTGGTACAAGTCCAAATTCTTATTGCTCCAATATGCAACTTCTGCATTTAAATCACATTTGGCCCAGAGCAGAGATCTGCAAAGCTCAGCTGCTCTTGGTCTGAGGCTCAACAATGAACCTGCAGCAAGCTAAAGGTTTATTCAATATATCTGGAATTAATTTAATGCAATTCATTTTTGTTCAAGATTAGCAATATTATAATTATTTTTAGGAACAGATAAAGCATATACCACAGTCTTGGCATGGGCAGCCCCTGGCCATGGTTTGGATGGAGTTTTACCTCTGCAACATTTTAGTCACTGTGACTGAGATTTGCGTTTTCAAGGTTGGGTTTTCAAGTGAAGGACATTGACGACTCAGACGTGCAGAGCAACAGTGGCACCTATTGGCAAAGGGACTGTGGCTCTGTGAGACACCCAAAACCATCTGGGGACAGCCCCTCAGCTGAATGCAGGAACCAGAAAGCAGCGCCCTTGATGAAATCTTTCAGAGATGCAAGAGCTCTGGTAATTAGATAAGCATTATATGGGTTTTTTAGGCTTCAAAGCCCCAGGGAGATCAAAGGCAATTAGAAAAAATTGAAAGCAAAATAGGTGAAAGTCACTGAATCACAGTTAGCTGTTAGTGCTGTGCTATTAAACACATTCTCTTGAAAAAACATTTCTCAGATAATCCATAAAGAATGAATTAGAATGGAATGAAAATTGGTGGATACAGAAATTCTTGTATCCACGAGGAAGTCCTCCCTATTAATTTTATTGCAATATAGCTATTAAAAGTGTATTTTTCTGTTTGTTCCCATCTACTGATATTTTTTTGACAGTACCAATCAGGCATGCACCTCTATAGAATAACAGAGCCCAGATAATATTTAGAATACAGCTTAGAAAATTATACAAATGTAGCCTTAATTTAAAACAACTCTAATCAGTTTGCTTTAAAATCTGCCCATCAATTATTCATAATTATTAAATATTTATAACAAATGAAACATTTATGTTTATCACCTACTGCACTTTTAAAAGCAAAGCTCGTATGTGGAAAAAATGACTGGCTTGATGTACAGGGAATTACTGAGATGCACAAGAACCACCTATGAAATTTGCATGAAAACATTAATTCCAAAATCTGAGAGGTCCCCAGCCACAAGTCTGATCTGTTTTTATTGAGCCATTTACAATTAAATATACAACCACAACACCCAGGGGAGCCCAAGGTAAACTGGTGAAATGTGTTCTGGTGGAGAGCTCCTTAAACAGGAGGATGCAGCTCCACCAGACAGGTCAGATGGGATTAGTGATACCCAGCACCAAAATATCTCCTTGGATCTGTTCAACTGAGCAGCTGTTTCCACCTGGAAATTCAGACCTTCCTCACAGGTGCCCAGCCAGCTTTGTGGTGAGCCCAGCTCCAGCTGAGCTCCTGGCAGAATGAGTCCAGGCCTGAGCTCATGATGGTGGAACCAAACACCAACCAGCCCCAAACAAAACCTGAATGTATCTTTATCTCAAATATTCCACATGACAAAATTTCAGACAGAATATCTCTGATAATTAAGGTTTTCCCCTTATTTGTTTTTCCTACAAAATTTAGCTGACCTGAATTATTCCAGACAAAGCCCCCCAAATCCCCTGAGCCACAGCTGAAAGCAATGCTGCAAACACATATCTCATTTATATCTTATTTATATTTCCTTTCTGACCACTGTGAATGGGTCACAATCCCAGATTCTGTGTCTGCATGTCTGGTTTGTGCCCATAGGCAGAGGTGACCATAGACATGATTGTTCCCAAGTTCTGCACTGCTTTGACATAGGAAATGCAGATAAAATGGAAAGATTCCTACACCCATAGCTTAGAGACACCAATTCTTGGTGAGGGAAACACTGCTGTTTAATCAGTGACAAGAATGCTGTGCTAGAGGTTCCCTAAATAATAAATACCCTTGTTGTGTCTAACATAACATTTCCCAACTCACACCAGTCTTCAGAAATTACAAGGACTTTTATTCATGATAAACCCACTGAAATAGAGGTTATTTTGCCTGTGCTTCAAGAGCACATAAATCTGAAAGAATTAAGATGTTCACGGCCGCCACAGAAAAGAGGTGAGAAGATCTGAAATTTCATTATTGAAAGTCTGCAATAACTCAGAAATCCATTTATTAGCAAACAGAAATTTCAGCCATGAAAATATACAACACAAATTCTGGGTTGTACTGTAATATGTTCATTTTTCAGGAAGAGAAGTTATTAATGAAGAAAATAACGTAACCTTTAAAGAAAAGAGACAATTTGACCCATAGATCTGGTGATAAAACCTCTTGAACTTGGAGACCTCTAAAATATAGATCAAGTCTGAAACTTAAATATGTTTCTCTAAGACAAGTAAATGGTCATGTATATTCTGGCCCTCTCTGATATTATAATTAATTTGTTAACATACGACAAACACAGCTCCTGAGAATCATTATAATATGCAAAGGGTGACCTTTTGAGGATGTGTCAGATTTATTCAAGCTTGTTTGAGAATTTTTTTTTAGTCTCAGGGTCTTGTGGTGTCTTGTCTTGCAAAGCAGGATGTGCCCAGCAGTGTGTATTCTATCACCATTTGTTAAAACCAGCTGGGGCAGTGTTCTTTATCTTTCCCACAGCCCATCCTCCCTCCAGGAGATATCTCCTGTTAATGGGCCATGGAGTCCCAGTGCATGGCTGATCAAATTCCATCATCCCATTGGGAGATGCTCCACCCAGGGGGAGGAGCCAAGCATTTCCTACCTGGATAAAATCTGACATTTGGAACATCAGAGCAGCCTTTTCCCACTGGATTCCAGAGGAAAACCAGACCCTTGCACATCATCCCTGGAGCTTTGGAGGAAAACTGCACCTTCTCCAGGAGCACTGCTCCAACAGAAGCACATCTGTCACTGCAGGAGGATGCAGCCACCATGGAATGGGACTGCACCAACACCCTGACTGACTGACGGGGGGCAGCTTGGATTCTCACTCTGTCAGTGTTTTGGGTAGTGTTTGGGTTTTTTTTGTTGTTGTTTTTTTTTGTATTATTGTATTTTTTATTTTATTTTTTTCCTAGTTAAGAACTGTTATTTCTTTTCTCATATCTTTGCCTGAGAGCTCCTTAATTAAAAAATTAAAATAATTTGGGGGGAGGGGGGTTACATTGTCCATTTCAATAAAAGCTCCCGCCTTTCTTAACAAACACCTGTCTTTCAAACCAAGACACGTGATCACTCGTGTCTCGAAAGCAAGAGAGCACGAGGCTCTTCAATTTTTTGTGGAGCAAAGAGATGTGTGGACACAACTCTGTTATGAAAATGTTCCAGACAGTTGATTGCAGATCAGCCTTGTGTTTGAATGTGTGTGACACTGAAGAGGCAGCATGGTGGCTGGAATTGATGCACATCTCTCAAAGCCAGCTTATTTCCTGCCTTGGAGGAGAGGAGTGTCAGCCTGGATGAGTTGTGTGAACAAGAGAAAATTCTTTGGACTGAGCTCCTCAGTCAGGGCTGGGATTCCAGCAGGAACACTGATTGTGGCTGGCAAGGGCTGCAGTATTTGGGAGCTTTGGGTGCTCCTGGAGTGAGGGTGGTCACAGGGACTGAATGGCAGCATTTTGGGGAGGAGAGAAACGGGCTCCTGACAAGAGGTTGTTCCCAGAGTCAGGAACTCTTCCAGAGTTGCAGATATTCCTTGGAAGGTGCTTTAAAAGAGCTCTCCAAGTCAGTGAACTGGTAAAACAGCCTCAGTGGTCTGAATCTGAGCACTGCCTGTTGGGACACAAAGGCTGCCAAGTCCTGTCCTCCAAACTTGCTCATCCCACTGATTCCTTTGGGACTGGGATTCAGACTCGTCCTTCTTCCATAGGAATATGAAAAACTTTCTCTGATGGCGCTTACACTGGGCACACATTCCTCACAAAGCTTGTTTTTAATTTAAATATTTATTTTTCGTATTGGTGAAAAGGCATCGAATTTTCATTAGTAACTAGGCCTTCTATAAATTTTTGTAGTTTGTTGCACTGAGCTGATCAGCTCTTCAAAGGCACCATCTTAAACCCATGCCATTGATACTCTTTTATTCCCCCCACAAGGCCAAGCAGATTTCACTTGCCACACCCCTGTGATGACAATCTCACTGCCATGTGGGGTTGAAACACTTCAGGGAAAAAATGAACTTAGTAGCTTTTCAAAATAATTAATGTTTGGTCCTTCTATTCTAGACAGTGTGGCTTTTCTCACAGGAATACCATCACCCATCAGCAGCAGCTGCAGTTCCCATGAGAAATTTCATCAAACAGCAAATACCTGAAGCAAAATCTGCATCACCCAGCTCTGGACAGGGGCATAGAGAACCACATCCACTGATCCCAGTAAGAACAAGTTAGCCATTAAACAGAGTAAGGCCCTGCTTATTCTCCTCAACAAAGAATTCCCCATAGTGACACATTCTTTGCAGAAATATCTTACTAATTTATACATCATAGTCATATTTTGAAGGAGCCACTTATCTCCAAGAGCAGCTGAAAGCAACAAAATTGTACCAGCACATCCTGAGCCTGGTTTGTGCAATGAGCAGACTCTGATAAAGACATTCTCTCAGTTCTTTCCTTTTTTCTTGCTTTCTTATGATTTAGAACTTAGGCAAGTTCAAAAGGCTGTTCGAGGGAAATTTACTTCACAAAGGAATAAGTTTGCAATACTGAAGAAGTGCTGCAGAATGGAATTATATTTTTTATATGTGACTGTGATGTAACTCTTAAGCTTGTTGGTGCAGAGAAGAACTGCCCTGACGGGGTATAAATGACATAATTTTGTAGTTGCAGTGATGGGGACATTGGCTCTGGGTAGAGAAGGACCCAAGTTCTATTTAACAATGACCCATAAGGAAATTGTTACATAAATACAAAAGTATTGTTTGTTTGGGAGCAATAATGTTTGTTAAGAAGGGAAAAATCTCTGGCCACAGTCATTTTAGAGGGAGTTGCTCTTTTTTTGTCACATATTCTTTCAATTGCAAGAACCCCTGAGGACTGAACCCAAGAAATAGATCCCAGAAATGTTGCTCCCAGTTTTGGGGTGGAAGCTGGGCTCATTGAGCAGAACTTGCTGTAAACACACAGAGAGCCCCTGGCCCAGAGAGCTCCCAAACCTCCCAGCTCTTCAATATTCCATCAGCACTTTTAAAAACACCCTGAACAAGCCAGTCAACTTCTTTAAAATAAGAACCCAGCACTGGCTGTGTAAATATGTACTTACCTGCTCCAGTGCTGTAAATATGTAATTTAGGCTGCTGCTTCATGACACATTTTGTGTCTAATTTAAGGAACTGTGTATTTGGACAGGAGGGTCTGGATCCCTGTCAGGTAAATATTATAAGCTGCAAATTTTCACAGCAGATTTGACACTAAATTTAGTTAGCAGTATTTATAAAGTGATCATTGACCTGATAGGAGCCTTGTCCTTGACAGTGGTTGGTCTGAGAGGAAGCTCAAGGTCCATGAAGGAATGAGACACAGTCTCCTTTAAGTGCCAAACAACCTGAACATCCCTGGTATCAGCACTGTCAGGTTCTGCTGCCATGGGAGGTGAGAGCCTTGTGCTCCCAGCTCCCTTCAATGTGGGGAGCACTCACAACCAACAGGAAAATGCTCATGGAGAAGCATCCTAAGGGCCAGGCACTGCCTCAGCTGCATGAGTGCCTCAGCCTAGCAGCACATAAGGAGAAAATCTTGGATTTTCAGAGTTAAAAGTAGAGCAATTTTGGGCTCCTACAGTGATACACAGGCCATGGCTTTGCACATGCTGGTTGCTGATGCCTGCCCACGGAGTCAGCTTTCTAATTTAATCTTCTCACTTGGAGATGTCTAGAGGGCTGCTGGGAACCCCCACTGCTTTGTACAAACAAACCTGCATTTTTCTTCTGCTCCCTCAAATGCTTGGGCTTTGAAAGCACCTTTAGTTATGTCGCTAATAACCTTTTGGTTACACAAGTGCTCTCACTGAACACTCCAATCTCCTTGTTATTATTAGTAATTTTCCTTTAAAATATGTACTTAGCACAACCTCAGGGTTTGTTTTTGTAAGGCAGGTGTGGATGTTCTTCGTCACCTTTACCTCCACGTGCTGCAGGGACAGTTTGCATTCCTGCTGTTCATATAAATATTGAAAGCAAAGCACTTAACTGATTCCCTTGGGTGTTTTTTTAAGGCTTAAACACAACAGCCCCGCTGGTGACACAAGCTCAGGGAAATCCCAGCCAGGTTAGAGCAGCCCAGGGCCGGCGGCAGGGTGACCATAGGGGTGCTGTACGCGTGGAGGGGAGCAGCAGGTGGCACAATTGGATCTGCTTTAGTGCTCCTGGTCCCTGGACTGGCAGTGCTGCTGGGGAGCTGCCCCTGGCCCTGCCCAGTCCCCCCCTGACCAGCACTGCCCACCGAGGCTCAGCTCAGGCTCTGCAAAGGTCCCAGTGGGCCAGAGACCCTCTGATGTCAGGGAAATGAGTCCCCCTCCTAAGGAGAAGGAATTTCTACATATTCCTTCAAACCCTGCTACATCTCTGCTCAGAGGATTCAGCTTTTCCAATGTTTTGAAATCCCTGGGGGTGAAAGGTGCCATTGTTACTATTCTTATTTCTGTTAAGAGTAGAAATTAAGTCTAAGTAGGGTCAAAAGTAAACTAGGCTTGGTTTCATGCTACCAGCACAAAGCAGCCCTTTTCTTTACAGATTAAATCACACCCTGCCCAGGTAGCCAGTCTCAACCTGGAAACCAAGAGCTGTCTGGATTAGATTTTGGAGGCAGATCTCTGTGTAGCACCCCCAATGTTCACTGCTCCATGGCTGAGGCATGAGGGAGCAGGAGGACTCACTGTCCTCCACCGATTATTTTTTTTCTGGCTATGCTCAATGCCCTCACTACAGGACACATGGAAGACAACCCAAGGATGCAGCCAGCCCAGAATGACCTGCTAGGTTTTAACATCAACTGTTTAATCGTGGCATGTGCTTTACCCACTTTCACACTCCATGGTGTAATTTTTTACTGTTTTTGCTAAAATGAGCAATGCAGTTTTCATGTGGGAGGCGGCCCTTTGTCAGCGAGTAAATTACAGGGAGGGGATGTGCCTGCAGCCAGTCAGCAGGAGAAACAACTCAGGCATTTTCACTCTTATTTCCATATTTTAAACACTTGACTAAACTTTCTCCCTGTGCACAGAGCAAAGTGCTGTGGTTGATCATTCAGACAGCTCTGTCAGCCTGTGTTTCCATGAGCAGAGGCAGCCTGGGCTCTTGGGCTCTACCTGGTCCCTGATTAATGAGCCTTTGCTCTGGCTGGGCATTTCACAGAAAAAGCTTATTTTCTATTTATAGCCACTATTTGCAATGCCAGCTCTGTGGCATTGAAATTCATAATCAGCAAACTGCTACAGGGAAAAATATGTTCCAATTAATATTAAATGAGAGATGTGTTATTTTTTTTTTCCTTTTTTTTTTAAGAACTGATCATGAGGAAAATAAAAATAGCATCTTCCAGTGAACCAATGACAGATCTAAGGTATTAAAAGTTTAGATCTGAACACAAAGCAGTCTCAATCCCCCAAATATTAACCCTGTTAATGGGAAAATGTCAAAAATGCCTGTGAGGTTTCAGATGGCCTTTTAAAAGCAGAACACTGGCACCAAAAAAGTGAAATAATGGACCAGCTTGTTACCAAGCTGGAATAAATTTTGTGGTTTTTTAAGGTGAACGTAACTTTGGCTGATGGTGCTGGTTTGACAGTCTTAGAAATCACAGGCATCTGCTTCTGCCTCGAGCTAAGACAGCAGGCGAAGAGGCACGGAGAATTTATGCAGAGTGCTCTAATTTTATTCAGATTTGTTAGAATGAAAAAGTGTACTTAGCTTCAGATGGTGAGAAATAGCAGCTTTTAAATCATGGGTTTTACAGAGATTACTGCTGTGGAATCTAAAGGATAGAATTTGCTGGCTTCATCGTTAAAATAACATTTTTCTTTCCTTAAAACACGTTGAGTCATAGCAAACCTCCAGGCCTATTTTGAGGAGACCCACTGTTGATAATTATTGTCTTTTTTTAGAATTCTACAGAAATTATTTCTTTATTTTCCCATATCCTTTGGAATTCCTGTGTCAGGAGTACAGCAGATGGCCTATATAAGATAAATATTGACATGCAGATTTACTGTAGGATCAGCCAGGGGATGACTAAGCTGAAATACCTGAGCAAAGATTTCCTCTGAATCCAGCATTGTCATTGTCTTTATACTCTGCTGGAAATGGCATCATAAAATATATAACACAGCAGGATTATTTCCAGGGGAAAAATCAGGTTTTCTACATCATGAGATGAATTGCATACAATATGGTCCAAAGTAAATTGAAAACAGTGGAAATCTCTCAACTGGCTGTAAAACTTATGGTCAGGCAGTTACCACACTGTTCTTAGAATTGTAACTCCTGCAGATAAAAATAATTCTATTTTTAGACCCTGATGATTCCCAATAAGTCTTTTTTTGTATTCACTTCTCCACTTTTGCTTCCAAGTTTTGGGGAGCAGACTCCCCTGTCACCCCACTTTTTCTATGCAGATGAAATCCCACTCTGCCCAATTCTCCCATCCCAACCCCCAAACCAAGACCTGCCATCAGTAGATTTTGGTGGCAGATCTCTGTGTGGCACCACCCAGTGTTTTCCCTTTGGTTCCAGAGGAAGAGCCCCTGGTTGAAAACTGGATGCTCCCTGTGACCTCTTCTCCTCCTTCCTGTAAATAATCACAAGATATTTTACCAAACATCTTATATTTAAGTGTCCCCAACTGTGTTTAAGTATCCCCAAAAGCCTTTGCTGGCAGCAATGGGTGGCTCTACAGACAGGTCACCGATATGAGCTCAGCATTAGGGACACAGAGACTTTTAAGGAGTTTTTTTACAAAAACTCTTGCAAATCTCCACCTCCTAAAGCAAGAGGTCAATTCCCTGCCCCAGAGCATGGTGCTCGACCCTTCTGGTGGATTTTGCAGCATGAGCCACAGATTCAGCAGCTGCAATGAGAGGGTTTCTGTGCCTGCAGGCTGGCTCACAGCTCCCACAGCCTCATGTCTGGGTGCTGTAAGTAGGAGCAGTGCCCACCCTGCCAGCTCCCACCCACCAGAGCAGCATCTCCCACCTCAGCATCAGCACCTCTCCCTCCAAAGCTCACAGGTGACACCCTCACCCCACTGGAGTAAAAGTCACATTTATCCAAATCTGCTAGAGATGCAAAAAGATCCCAAACTTGTCCTTTCTTCCCCTTTCACAGATAGGGAAAGGCAGTAATTATCCATTTAGGGTACACACCTATCTATCCCCTTCGGGTTACAACAAAACTTTTGCCATCAGGAGTTTGATTTCAGAGACAATCACCTTTGGGCCTTACAGCAAAGTGCAAAATCCGTGTTTGCAGAGGATATTTGAACACTTGTGCCACCTGGGAAACCAATTCCAGAAACACATGCCTTGAAAAAATGGCCTTTATAGAAAGACAGCTGTGGATGCTCCACATCCACCCCCAGACATTTGGTCAGGCAGCTTAAACTGTGACAGGCTCTGGCCACCTACTTGTGGCAGCTGTTTCCATCCTCACCCAAATGTATTCCACAGGGGAGGCAGAGTACAGAAAAACCTGCAGGTCTGCACTTAATAAGCTCAGGGATCAGTTCCCTAACTCATCTGGGAAAAGAACCCAAAGGAGACTGGAACAATCACGTTCCAGCCAGCAGATGAGATGGTATCCCAAAATAAAGATCATGTGAATGCTCTGCATGGCCAAGAAAATGGAGATAATTAGGAAAGAGAATCTTTTCTATATTGATCTATTGATTGACATATTCTGCCCTAAATTAAAAATGTGCTAAGATGAGGAAATTCCAGGTGTTTGGGGGCTTTTTTACTTCTTTGCCATTCAAAAACCCCATACAAACCAGAGAGCTTCTGCCTAAACTTGAGGTGATTTTGGATTTTGTACCCACAATTACAGCAGGCAGATGTTTTTCAACCAATACTGAAGTTGTTCCTCAATTAGAGAGGAAGAAGGGAAGAGAAGAAAGAGAGAAAGCTGAATTTGCCACACACCTAATTTTACCAGGGCAACAGTGTTTGACTGAGCAAAGGCAGGTGCTGGGATAATGAATACTAAAACCAAGAAAACCAATCAGAACTTTACCTGTGTTATCATAATTTTATTATTATATTAATTTTATTAAAGTTTAGAAAAACAAAGTGATAATCATATTTACTTAGTAGATAATGAAATAAGACTTATTTCCCTGTGAAAATACCTTGCTGCTCACAGGTGTGATAAAATTCCTCCCTTTATGCCTGCTCTTTTTGATTTTGCTGTTTGAGTCACCCCACAAGTCAGTTTAAAAGGAAAGTATTTGGGGCAGGGACAGTTTATTTCCATGTTTTAACACCCCCTGGGTGCTGATGACAGTGCAGCAGGTGGGTCAGTGGTATTTTGTTTTTTGCAGGTATGCTTCTTTTATTACAAAATCCAGGCTTTCTTAGCCCAGATACTCCTCCCACTTCTGCTTTTGTCTTGATTTTTTGTTTGAATCTTGTTGTCCTTTTAACCCAGGCACTGTACAGAGATCCTGACCTTTGGCTGGAATGGGGAGACAGAGCACCTGAAACCTCCTGGAGAGAGAAATGCTGGAGGGGAAGGACAGCCTCAAGTTCATGATCCCTTTTGAGTGAACCTCTAGCAAACACATTTCACTGAGTCATTCATCAACGAGAAAAAAACCAACCTAAGAATTCCCTCTGATCATTTTTTCCCTTTCATTTTAGAGAAACATAATGCCTGGTTGGATATACTCAGCCAACGTTTTCTGAATTGGGAATCTCCCAACTTTTTTATTTAAAGAGCTCTTGATATTATTTTCCAGTAAGTCAGCATGACTGCAGTAAACACTGAGCCCTTCATAACCTTGCTGAGTGTGATCCCCTCTGAAAGTCACTCTGCAATCAAATGTGCTGGGATTTCATAATAGTAATTTGCCACACTGTCAGAAATAGGCTTATCATGCTGCTGTCAGTGGTGTCATGTGAACCTCTCTGGGTGTCTGTGCCCTTCAGATGAGAGCCGGTGCTGGAGCCAGTCAGGGGGAGAGGAAGAGGGGGGAAAAGGCAAGAGGAGGAGAACATGAACTCCTTAAATCCAGTACAGCCTCTGGCTGAAGAGGGGAGCAGAGAGCTCCTGTCTGTGCTGTGGGTACCTCCTTGAATATCAGTAGTGTTGGCTGGGTAAAGTACTTGCATTTTTTTTCCAGTTTGCCTGAGATCTCTGAAAATCTGCTCCCATTATCTCATTCTACACAATGTGGCAACTACTGATTCCTAACACCACAAGACAGGCATTTTTTCCAGTGCCCACAGGCTGTTAGCAGATCTTGACTGATTATTCAGGTTTTAAAAATATATTTCCATCAGTTTTTTGCCATTTCACAGATGTTTTTGTAAGTAGTTTCTTAAGCTTTTCCTGTTAAAAGAGTTAGAGATTTGGAATTCCCAAACAGACCTTTATTTAAAGAAGCAATAGGTAACATTTTTAGAAGGGGTTCTCACCTGTAGTCACACAGCTGAAACTGTGCTCTTCTCAAAACTTGCTCCTGTAAAGTCACACATTCAGCAAACCTTTCTGTCATTTCCATGCTTGTGCCAGTGAATCAGGGGAAAAAAAGAAATGTCTTGTGGCTTAGATTGACCAAAGCAACTTGAATGACAGAAACATGAGTGAACTTTTACAGTGACATGTGTCCCCTACTGATGTGATTGATCTTAAATATTGTCCAGAGGCCAATTGATATTGATTAAAGACTGAAAAATATTAGTCTGGTCTTTCCATAAATTCTAGCAGTAAGTATAAACTACCAGCCTAAGGTTGCAGGATTGCTTGGACTCTGGATTGGATGCATTGGGCCTGAAGAGGATATGTATCTTGGTGGATAAAGCTTCAATCCTCATAGTAGTTCAAGATATTTCTGCACAGCATGGGGAGGGAAAGGAAGAGGAAAAAGGACTCACTAAACCAACACAATCCAAAGCCATTATATTGATAATGGTATCATGTCTCTGGTTATATTTTTAAACACTTTTCTCCACAGGAGCTGATATTGTGCATGAGATCTGGCTTTCAGGTCAAGAGGTGATGTTAAATTTAAGATTTAGGATCTTTAAACACACTGAATGCATTTGGGTGCCTTCAATTTTAGCATTTTCCAGGCAGCAAGTGCTCAGCATGTTCAGGTTCCTCAGGATGTCTCCTGCTGCACACTCAGAATGTGTCATTGCTTTAGAAAGTGTTTGCTTAAGTCATTTGGTTGTTTTAAAAATTGATTTTTTAAATTGTCTGAGACAACAATGCACTGGGGGGACTTCCCTGTGACTGAATCAGCAATTTAAAATTATCAAATTAATGTCATGGTTTTGACAGTGGGGTGTCTTGTCCAGTAATGAGTGACACTTTTTGTTTAATTTAAACTTCTCCAGGCTTTTATCTGGAAAGTTCTAATTTCCTAAGTGACTCTAAAAAAGAGACAATAAAGATCTTGTGAGCTGATTTTTCATCACCTTAGCTGGGATAGCCGCATAGCACATTGAGGTGTACCTTATTATTTACAGACCTTATTATTTATTATTATTACCTTATTTATTTACAGACTGACAAATTCCCNCAAATCATTCCATGATTCTGTGATAAGGAAATCTCCTAAAACTGCAGTTGCAGTCACTTCCCAGAGCAGAGCTGCATGCCAGACACTGCCCCTCCACAGAAATGAACAGTAATTGCAGGTCATTACTGGTAATTTTATGGGGAGGGGGTGGTTGTGCCTGAAAAGCACACAGAGTGTCAAATTTGCTTGAAAATATTAAGGAAGATTTGAATACTGCAGCATATATTAGGCAATCTGTTGAAATAGAATTAATTGTTGGTTTCCATTTCCATTGGCTGTTAAACATAAGCAGTTATATTTTACCATTAACATTACTTCAGAAGGACTTAAGGACTTTATCAGTAAAATTTAGTATTTTTATCACTATTTTTGGAAGTGTTGTAGGGCATAAGGGGTAGAGAAATAACATGGAGAATAATACCTGGTCATATTCCACGGACAATGAGCCTGAAATGTAATGCCAGGGCCCTGTACAGAAATTATTCATACCCAGCTCCCATGCAGGTGTATCATTACTGCCTCTCTCACAGCCAGGAAATCTGTTGTGTCACCACTGCTCCACTTTACTTGTTACAGAAATGCCTCCAACCACATTGTCCAGTTCTTCTGCTCCTGGGGTTAAATTTATTGAAAAGCCTGTGGCCAGGAGAGAGGGCTGAGCCTGTGTCAACATGTCTTTAGAAATGCATTAACAAGTTGCTCTACATGTATATTTAATAGGGATGAAGGAACCCTAGACTGTCACAAAGTCTGTTCTCCATCCCAGTACATCTCTTTTGCTTCTTGATACTTTCTTTCCTTTTTTATGTTATTTCTAGAGCATTGGTATAATTCACTGTGTGTCACTCTTGGAACATAATATAAGCTATACAAGCATTAATACCCTAACAAAACTATTTAGTTCTTGGTGCATCTTTTATACAATGAGCTCCAAGTGTTTTAACCGAGCTTGATTAAAAATTAAGCCTCTGTCCAGCTGTGTCAGGCAGGTAAGTAGGATGGTATCAATTTTACAGATGGTTAAACACACAATAGAGAGGTTAACTGCTGTGTCTGTGCCTGCTCACTGTGTTACCTGCACTGCTGACAGTGAGAGCCCAGACCTAAATAAATCATCAGTTCTTGATTGGGCAGCTGATGGACAGATCAGAGAAATGGGCTTTTCAGTTTCACTAAAAGTGATCTTCTTCTAGTGCCTCTTCAAAAAAATGAGAGACACATAAACTTTGGTCAACCAAAAAATTCAATTTCATGCAAAAGGAAACAATATCAAACTATTTTGGTAAACTTCATGTGAAGCCAAGGTCAGAGAGAAATGTGACATTTTGAAACCACAAGTTGTTTTCTGAGGTGATTCATTTGGAAATAATTTGTTTCACTGGTGAGCTGGCTGGCACCTGGCAGTGCTTTGAGCCATAGTGCTGAACTAAGAGTGAGCAGGGACAAGTCCTTCAAGGTGCCAGCACTCATGAACTACATTTGTCATGGTTCATATTCAATCCAGAGCCATACAGAAGTGTGGGAAGATAGTTTGTAAGGTTAGTGCAGAAGGCAATCTTTCCCAACGAATTACTGCTGTACTGATTACTGAGGAGTGGAAACAGCCTTGCCTGTCCAATGAGGTTGGGTGTTATAAAAGAGTGGGCTAGCTGGTCACAGCTGGCATGTGAGATCTGGAGTCTGCCAGATGTGTTGAGGTAGGGGGGATGTGGTTATGCAAGGGTCAGATAAGATGTTGTGTCAGGGACAGGGTTAGGTGGCCAGGCATGCAGAAGGAAGAAGGAAACTTGCAGAGAAGAGAGAAGGAGACAGAGCTGCGTGGGGCTGCCTGTAAGAAAAGAAGTCAGTCCTGTGTGAAGCTGCCTATGAGGGAAGGAATCAGAGTTGCCTGAGAGAAGGCATGAGAAGCTTTTAATGAAAGACTGGTGTTGGTGCCAGTTGTGTCTGTCTTGACATAATTACTACACAGAAATTCCTTTTTTTCTGAAGAAGCAGCTCAGCAGACAGGAGCTGTGCCTTTGGAGTCCTTTTCCAGCATCCACCACGCCAGGCTCCCAAAGCCCTGCTGGGCAGCTGGGAAAGGCAGAGACAAATCCTTCCTACTCACAGGAGACAAAGGCTTCCACAGAGCTTAAAGCTCTTGTTCCTTGCTGCTTGGGGGCCTTCAGGAAGCACATGTCAGGCTCAGTGCTGAGCTGCCAGGGCAGAGGGAGAGATCCCACCCTGCAGGCTCCGGCAGAGCTGGCTGTGACCCGTGGGGAGCATCCTCTGGGGGTGTGCAGGGAGGCAGAGAAAACAAGTGCAGGGCTGTGGGAAGTGGGATTTGATGGAGTGATTAAGTCTACACTCCAGCTGGCAGACACAGCAGCTGTTGCTATTACAGTCCTGATAGCATTTCATTTATTTTAAAATCCGATCTTAAAGCTTTAATATCCGATCCGTTTTAAATCGCTTCGTTTGAAGGTGGCAGCAGGGGGGATCATCTAGTAAAGAGCATGGAATAAAAGACAGACAAGTCTTAGACGTCACTTTATGAGACAAAGCTTCTTAAACTTTTCCATTTAAGATTGGATGTCCCTAATTTTCTAGTGCTGCAATAGAAGGCAGACCAAAATCCTGGAGACTTGACAAAGGCTCCTTTTTTTGCTAACAGAAGGCAGGTGAAAAGCAATTTCATAACCCAGAAATTATTTCCATTAATGAAGTGAGTGCCCTCACTGGCACTTTCCCTTTCTGAGCCATCCTGTTAAATAGAAAAATGGACATTTGCCATGAAAGTTTAAGATGATGGAGACAGAACAGGCAGGGAGAGAATTTCATCAGGAACTGCAAAGGAAGGCTTGGGAAGGTTGGGTAAGTTCTGGGTTTCACCTGTTGCCTGTAGATGTGGCCCAGAGTCTTCACCCCATTCACATCCCTGAGGAGATTACTGTGTCATCCCTCTGTCATTCAGCTGGGAAGCAGAAATGCTGAAGTTTGGTGCCTGTGCTCAGTCACACACAGCTCTGGAGCCAGCAGCAGAGGGATTTCACTCACTGAGCTGGGTTAAAATCCTGCTGTAGCCTGGTGGGAGGAGATGACTCACTGTTGGTTCTGTAAGAACACAAGGAGACACCTTGAAGCAGAAAATGGCTTTGGAGTGCCAGCTTGCTTCCCAGAGCAGATGGCTGGGCTAGGCTGAGGTTAAAGATGTTCATTATAAATCCATCATCAAACTAGGCCAGGGATGGACAGTGATTACAGACAGTGACACCTTCTGTGCCACACAGGGCTGCAGTCGAGTTCTGGGGAGTGGCTTGGGTTCTTCCACAGAGCAGAGAGCCCTGGATCCAGAGCACAGCTGGAAAAGCTGCATGGCCTCTACAGTCTCCAAATAATGCTGCCTGCCGCTCTAAATAAAATTAGGATTCACCCCCCAGTGCAGACACCACAAAGCCAGGTAACTCCCATGCACTCAGACCACACAGAGCCCTTTGTGGGGGAAAATAACACAGAGTTGTTTTCCTTCATTTTGGCTGAGAATGTAGAGAACTAACATCCCCACCCCCTGACTGCAGAGTTCCCACTGCCAGGGGTTTCCTCAGCAGGTAAACCAGGGTGAGCAGCAGTGAGGGGATGGAGCTGCACCACTGCACCAGATGGGATCCAAAACCATTTCTCAGTGAAACCAGGATGGAAGCCAGCTGCAGTTTCCTTTGTCACAACATGCTCAGGTCAAACAGAAAGGAGTTGCTTACTTTGATGCACTCACAGCCTCACAGCCCCCCTGGTGCTCCAGGGTGGAAAATCTGCATCCCACACCCCAAACCTGAAGGAATCAGCTGCATGGGATCCTCTCCTCAAAAACAATGACCAGCTTCTCAGCCTAATGATTCTGTTCCCTCAAGGAATAATAGAAATAAAATATTAGGTCTGTAGTCACTTCCCTGCCATACAGTGTAATATTCATGAATTTATGGTCCAAACACTTCCTGCTTTCATTTAAAACCCTACATTGTGGCGTTTATTTTAATTTGATTGTTTAAAAAAAACATTCTGGACTGAAAAATCCTTAAAACAGTTTTTTCTTCTGACTTTTGTTTTAATGAGCATTTGTTTTTATTTAAGATGAGAACAATTTGTCCTCACAATATGGTACCACTCTCAGAAACATAATTTAGAATTGGGTTGAGTATTTCCTACCTCAAGTTGGAAATAAATACCTGATAATGTGTTTATATAACACTCCTGTCACCTTTTACCGAACTCCTGAGGTCAGTAAATACAATGACATTTAGGAATTGCCATGGGAAGAAATCAGTGAAACTGCTTACAGAACATTCCTTTTTCTTATGAAGATGCACACTAGGGGGGTTTGGTTTGGGTTTTTGGTTTAGTTGTTTTGTTTTTTTAAAATAATACAATCATAAGACAACAGAATTGTTTTGGACAGGCAACTGTCACAGGTCATTGGTCAAGGCACTGCAAGTCTAAACCCACAACTTATGTTAATTTACAGCCAATATTCCACACTTCCCTGCCCCTCTGTAGATTTTATGATCACCATGTGAAAATTAGGTAAGTATTCAACAATCAACCCAAAATTAATGTTCTTCTATGATAATACAAGTCAATCTAATTATGCCTCATTTTACTTTTTATGTTATTTACCATACATCTCTCTCATCCTTCTGGTTGCCCCTCTATTTTTAAAGCCATCAAATGCTGTACTTATATGGAATCTTTTGGAGCTCAGGGAAGTGTTTTCCCATTTTCATGTGTACAGTTCATAGAGATAAAAAGAGCATCTCAATGCATTTGCCAAACTGACCAAAGTGACCTCAAGGTCATATTCTGGTCATTTCCTCCCTTGATCCAAATTCACATTTGAAGGTTTTCAAAGGCTAAAGAGTCATGCCAGCTGGGGAGAAGAAAAAGGAGGAGTTCAAACCTAATTACTGATACTCCAGTGGTGATAATTCAGCTTGGAGAAATGACCCCACATTCTGGGAGGTTTGAAGCAAAATCTGCTAGCACCATTGTCTGGATGGACTTTTCTGACTTTCTCATTTCTGAGCTGATAAGAGATTTTTTTACAGCCCTCTAAGTGACATCTCACATTAAAACGAAAGCCTTTGAACAGGCAAATGGTGCTTTGGTTGGGAGCACCAAACTTTGAAAATTCACCTGAGATGAATTTCTGCTGGAAATAGACAATACCACGTACCTGGGTGTGAACTGGCCAACCTTCAGAGCTCACCACTGCTCCCAGAAACTGGTGGAAAAGCAGCTCTGAGATGAAAACAAAGCAGCTTTGAAGCAAACTTGGCTTGGCTGAGCATCCCTGGCCCGAGCTGGTTCACTCCTTACTTGCTGCCCACCTCCCTGCAAGCCTTTCACATCCCACAGAATGAGCAGTGGAAGCCTGCTCTGCAGTATTTACTGGCAGGGGTTTTGACAAGCCCCTAAAAAACCACCCTATGTGCTGCTAACCCCGAGTTGCACGATTTCACATGGCTTCAGGAACTCTGGGTGGGGTGTGAGAGCTGCTGGGAGCTGGAGAGACACAGCATCGTTCAAGTCCTGCTGTGTGACAGAGGGGCTGCTGTTGCTCTCTCTCTCTCTGCTGAAAATTCAGTATTTTTTTCCTACTAACTCTTTACAATAGTAGTTGGGTGGTTGGAGGGATAGTTGGACCTGTGGTTTTCCTGGTCTATTGTTTTTGTGGTGATTTGTGTTGCTGCACTGTTCAGAATAAGCACCAAACTGAGATGTTATTTTAGATACAATTGTGATAGGGAGATACAGAAACCAACACCCAAAGGGGAATATGATGTCAGTGTGGGAGTGTGAATCTGATTACAAAACCAGGTATTTTTGTGACAAAGCATCACTATAATCACTAAGCAAAGTGATTATATTCATCACTATATTAGTGATATTCACTAATGAATAATGAATATTATATGAAATATATGAATAATTATATTCATCTTTATATTAGCATCACTAATAATGTGTTTGTGGTTCTCCATAGTTTTCTACAGTTCTATGGCAAGGCTGTATTGCTCCAGTGGTTACATGGAGGACATGAAATAATAAAAGGTTCTGGTGGCTTGTGTGTCACAGGCTGCCTGACCCTCAGAACCCTTGGCAGACTTTACTCTCCAAGAAATTTAATTTCCTGATGTGTGTTTCTGGTTTCTGCTTGGAAAGACTAGGATTCAGCATTCCACCGTCACCTTCACCAGGATGAATCACAAGGACTTTATTCCACAGCCAAGCATCCCATGGGGATGAAAATGAAACAGGTTAAACCACAGGTGACCGAACATTGTCCTCTCAGAGGAATGGTTGGGTTTGGACACTACCAAAACCCTGCTCCTTTATTCTGGGGACGTGAGCTGAACCTGCACAGAGCTGCTGCCCTGGGATGAAGGACAGGACCCAGCTCAGGACCCCCAGCCCCTCCTCTGGGGTTCCAGGGGAGGACACAGTTACAGCCAGCTCCAGTATTGTCACACTCCTTCTCTGCCCACAATGTGAGTGCACACAGCTCTTCCACAGCTGAAAGACCAGCCCAGTTTTTGTCATTTCTGTGCATGCCAGGATGAATTTCAGCTGTCAGTGTGCAGTGGGTCACTCTCTGCTCCTTGGCTGAGGTGGCCAAGCACTGTGGTTCTCTGTAGGAGCTTCCAGAGCCACCCCTTGCAGGTGTCCCAGTGCATTTTTATGGTGCTGTAAAACCTGACCCATTAATGTTCGTGTCTGAGCAAGAGCAGGAGCTGCCTCAGAGAGATGATGGCTCACTGGGGATGAAATGCTGGGTTTGGACAGTTGCTTTAGGTGATCTTTATTTTAATATTTTGTGGATTAGGGCTTTTTAAAACCTGTGTGCACATTTCTAAAAGTCAGACTGTCTCAATGACATCATGCAGATTTGCTTTTTTGCACAGGTTTTGGATCCTCACGCATACCCAGCTCTAGCATTTCATCAAGGAGAAATATCTGCAGGCAATGTGGCAGCTGCTGCCTGGCTCCTGGAGCCTGCAATGCTTTATTTGGGTCATGCAGAGTATCTTGGCTTCCCCTTGAAGCAGGTAAAATGTCTGCTCATTCTGACAGGGAGAGAGAGCACCACGAAAGTGGAGCTATTTTAGAAGGGAAATTGTAAATGAAGAACTTTGCACAGTTCATTCCTGATCACCTACAGGCTGGGCTGCTGGAGTGGAGGGAAGGTAAATTCAGCTCTCACTTGGCACCACTCTGATCTAATGTGGGTCACTGCAGGGAGCAGGGAGTGCAGGCTCACCACATCCATCCATGGAAATATCCCTGCACAGGAACCCTCCCCACTGCCCCAAAACCTGGAGAGGGGATTAGCTCTGTGCTGCATCTTTGTGCAGCTAAAACTGCAATAGTAATACACCCCTCAGGCCACTCTCTATTGATGATGAAATTGGCTTTCAATGTTTTGCAGGGGATCGTTGTGGTGATCATTAGTTCTGGTAATAGTCCAACAGGAGAGTGTTCTCCTCTTAAGATTCCATAAAATTAGAAAAATCCTAGTTAGGACTAAATCCAAGTTCTGTCTCACTAGCAACTAGAACGATGCAGAATCAATATTAATAGTTGGCAACTGCTAGTGCTTACAATAAACCAATATTACTAACTGGAGATGTTCAATAATGTTCAGAAATGTACATTAGTTATAGGGAAAAATAGAATTTAAAAATATCATTGAAGTTTCTGATCCAGAAAAAAACCCTACATAGCAAAATCACTTTGGTGCAGTGTAGTATCCAGAATAGCAGCTTCCCAAATAAAGCTTTGCCAAGCCTTGCTCTCCAGCTTGTGCTGTGCTGTGTGGGTGTCAGCTTGGTGTGCTCCTCAATGTTCTGAGGGTGCTACACTCCAAATAGAACCAGAGCTTCCAGGGCTTTGTGTTGGCTTGAACAAAAAGCTACAAACTGTAAACAAATCTACATCACAGTGGGGTGAACCTGCAAGTGAGAGCAGAGCCCAGACAAAACAGTTGAGTTTGATTTGTGACCTCTGCAAAATGACTGAGCCTTCCAGGATGATGACACAAACCAGGAATTCATCACCAAGGGCAGGGCAGATGTTTGCTGAAGCATCCACTGGTGACTCCCTGGGAAGTTTGGTAGGACAAATCATTTTGCTAAGGGGTTGTGAGTTTTGAGTCCATAATAAGTGTGACCCAGTTTCCTGTTCCATGACTGAACAATTTGCACAGCTCTAAATATAAAACTGTTGATAACAGATCCGTATTTGTGGGAAAGGGAGGTGCCTCAGGAGCTGCCCTGGGCAATGTGCTTCCAACCACCCCACAAACCTCACTTATAAAAGGTGAATCAGGAACAGTTTTTTACAAATAAACATCAAAACCCAGGTTGAAATTATAAATATATTTGTGTTGTTTATAATCATGGCACTACACAGTGAAAATCATGTCATTTCATTTTTCTTGAAGGAATTGTAATAGAATAAGACAGTATTGGTACAGAATAGCCTCTCACTGTCCTGCTTGATCCTGTGTCAATGTGTTTTCAGAAGTAACAATCCCAGCAATGGAAGCAGTGAGTGCATTGAACAGAAATAAATTCTCTCCTCCTGGTTGTGACCCCAGCGTGGTGCACACCCAGAGCAAGCCCTGGGAGCCAAGGCAGTGGCCCCAGAGCAGGACAGGGCTGATCCCAGGGACATCCCAAGGGACAGAGCCCTCCCCTGCAGCCCCCAGGCACTGGAGGGGGATGAGCAGTTGGTGTGCTGGTCAGGCTGGAGGTCCTGGACTGAGGCACAGACAGACAGACACACAGACAGACAGACTGTGGCTTGCTGGAGGTTCCAGCTGATCCCTGCTGGGTGGGATCACCAGGAGTGCTGCTGGACCCTGGCACCCCCAACCACACAGGGGGATTCCTACTGAGCAAGGCAGTATTTTAAACAAAGAGTGCTTTTTAAAAGAAATAATAGCATTTACAGTAGTTAAACAAATGCTACTTTTTATCAGCACTAATTACTTTATAATAGCTTACAGTCCTTAGCTTGTTTATTACTATGTTGATCATTACTTTATGCCCTCACAGCTACTCTAGATAACATTTTAAATACACAGAGCTTTAAAAAAATATTTCCATTACAAATATTTTAAAAATATACTTATCCTAAAAAGCTGTCCAGCACTATTCCAAAAATCTCTTGTAATAAATGTCTTTTTAAATTTTAACAAAAATATCTACCATCGTATAGAAGAGCTCAAGTTTTGACAAATCTATAATACAGTCAGAAATACATTGGGCCAGATTTCACTTTTGTTTATACAGTTGCCAATTTGGATCATGGTGTTGATCTCATCTGGGTTATTCCAGTATAACCAGGAGCAGAATATAGCCCTTAGTGCATTAAAATAGCTAAATGGACTGGATGCTGCAACAGTTACTGGTGCCGAGCAATACGGGGAGGGAAATCCTTTACTTCACTGCATCTAAAAATGCAAAAGGATGTTATATTTAGTATTTGTGCCATGACCAAAGAAGTGCCAGGCATCTGCAGTGGATGACTCAGACCCAGAATCGTATTCACTTACAGCATTTTTTTTTTTTTTTTGCTGAATGGTGCCTGCAATTGCTGTCATTAAATGAAGGATGGATGTTTCTGGGGAACTTTTGTAGGGGGAAAATGCCAACCTTCCTCTCATGCTTTCTACAATCGTAGGAATCATTTTAATTGAATTTGTGTGAGTTTAAATAGAATCTCCCAGTAGTTAGATCTAGGAAAGATACTATTTTGAATTGCTTCTGTATTTTCAACCTGAAACATCTCCATTCATCCAGTTCTTTTCAAGGTGTATCTAGAACAAGCTTCAAGCACTTATAAGAATCTGCATCTCATCAGGACAGTCTGGAAACTCATCTCTGAAAACACTGGAACTTTTTTTTTTTTCCCTTTCCCCCTCTTTTTCCTTCAATCTTCAAGTTTAAATGCAGTGTTTGATGAAGGACCATGGAGATCAGCCTGGTCTGATTGCAGCAGGGTGCATGAGCAAGCAGAGCTGACAGCCTCAGGTCTGCCATTCCAGCCTGTGCCTAGAAGGGATCCTTACACATGGCGAGTTTAAGTCATGTTTAAAGCTTTTACTCTACTCGTTTTCATCAAAGACTTTGGCTGATGATCTGGTAACTGATAAACCAAGGAAACTTAAGGATTTTCACTAAGTTCAGTCCTCGCTGTCGTCTTCATCATCATCATCATCCTTGCTGGGAGCACACCTCTGGAAGCAGTGTACCAGGGTGGCCAGGAAGAAGCTGGAGAGAATTGCAGCGATGGACACGGCGACTCCAGAAAAGATGATGATAAAAAGGTCTGTCAATGACAAACTGAATTTGCATTCACTAAAGCTGACCTCAGATAACTCATTCAGAAAAATCCTTCTGTTCTCCACAGGCAGGGAACACTGGATTTCATGGAGACCTGCAAGGAAGAGGAAAGGAAAACAAATCAGCAGAATATTGATGAATTCTTCAGTTGTTCTGGGTCAGAGATTGAATGGCTGAAGAAAAGTTTTAGGGTTAATTCCAAGTTTACGAAATTGTGCAATATCCAGGGAAAAAATGGAATAAAACCTGTCACTATCCAAAAGCCATTACATAGCCCCTTTGAGCAGCTCCTGGAAATTATTTCACCTGCAGCCGTCCAGGGATCAGGTCTGATCTAGGACCATGATTTGGAGGAATTAAAAAGGTGAATGTTGAACCCTGGATGCATCTAAACCTGGAGACCTGAAAGCAGTTCCCAGCTACTCCATCTGAACACAAACCCTGACTCCTGACCAGGGTAAGAGGGATACTGAAGTTCCTTCCATACCCTTCTACATTACTTTTTGCTATGTAGTTCCAAATTAGAGTTTTTTCTTTTCTGGTCAAACAACAGTTTGGGTTTAATGGACACTTTTTTGTCTGTGACCTGCTTCCACCTTTTCTCTCTGGCTGTCCTGAGGCCAAGCAGAATAACAGATATTGTTCCTGCCTGCATTACTGGAGAATGCCAAGAGCTGGGTTCTTTGTAGTGAGAGCAAAAACCCCCAGATTTAAGAAGTGGTGAGAATAGAGTTGGGTCCTGGATGGTAAAAGCACACAGCTCACTGCATATGCCCAGCTCCTTCATTCACCACAGGGGAACAGCAGGAGAGGCTATTACCAGGGCTAGAATGGAACCCATACTGAAGTGAATTAAGTCAGTAGAGCTGCTGGCAAGGCAGCTTTTGTCTCACTGTTAAGGACATGAATAAAAAGGGCAAATGTAAGAATTGTGTGTTAATGCCACGGGATCTGCTGCTCAATTACTTGATCCACTTCCTCTCTCCTGATGATCCCGGGGTGTTCTCCCTGGTTTGGGCTCTGCCTTGCTGTGCACACAGAGCACACTTTGCATTTCCATCCCACAGCTCTGCCACAGAACCATGATGTCACTTTAAACAAGGAATGGTGATGATGAGATTCCCTGTGCATTTGTGAATCTTGGTTTTCCTCTGGCTGGACAGCTGTGGCATGTGATGTTTTACTGATAAACATGTTTACTGGCATGTTCCATGTTTACTGGCATGTTCCATGTTTACTGGCATGTTCCATGTTTACTGGCATGTGATGTTTTACTGTTGAACCCAGGCTCCTTGGGTCAATGATGCTGCCCTGACTGACCAACTGGATCCAGCCCAGCTGCTGTGCTGGTTTGAGGAGAAGTTTTACTTAATTCCACTGTGGAACCAATTATCACCCTGACCTGCTTGACCTTGTAATGATGATTGTGTTAAATTTTGGTCCCTAAAAGCCATCCTATATCTGTCGTATTTGCCTGAAGTTCTGTGGCTTTCCCTCTTTCTCATGCTGCTCTGGCTGGGGATGTCCTGGGAGCTGCCCAGCAGTGTCAGAGCCAGCCTGCCCAGGGCTCACTGCTTGCTGCAGGCAAACTGCTGCCCAAATCCATGCTGGTTTTGCTGAGCCTGGGGTGCACTGGTTGTGCACAGCAGATGGTGAACAAGCACAACTTGCTCTGGAGATCTGTAAAACCTCCTGGGGTTGGACCTGACCTGGAAGAGAAAGCAGCTACATGGTTTCAAAGAATCTCTGAGACTTCTGGAGACCTGACCCTGCAGTGTTCATGTCTTCTGCATGAGCCTGGAGCACCTGAGCACTCAGAGACTGAGGAGATGCAAACCTGCTCTCCAGCCTCTGACTGAGCTCCCTCTATAAACCTTCCAATGAAACAACTGAGAGCTGACCTCCAAATCATATTTTCATTTCAGTGAGACTTGGAAGTAGCAGCTCTAGGCATTAATCAGAGTAAGCATAATGGGGGACAGATGGATATCCTTCCCTATTCAAAACCATGAGAAATGAGGGATGAGTGAAAAGCTATAGGCTGGAATTTCAAGACCTGTGTCTTTTAAATCAGATTTTTAAAAGCAAAGATTTTTTCAGTAAATAAATATAATCCTGACAGTAATCAAAGCACTTGCATGAGTGCAACATACTGCAAATTCATTTGAAGAGGAAATTCCTTGCTAATAGGAAAAGATCCCTGCAGCATGTTGGCAGAAAAACCTGCACTAAGTGAATGCAGCAACTACACAAATTCCATTTCATTTGTAGCAAGCACAATAAAAATATGTTTCTGTACAACTGATTCTGTGAAGGAAATCAGTCTAACAGAGGTTGAGACCTCCTGAGAACTGCTGTTTTCAGAGCATCTGAGTCAAGCTCCTCAAAAGAAAGGGGCACAGGTGACCATAAACAACTCTACCCTTTAAAATTTCTGTCCAACTGCAAAAGAAATTCTCAACTGGCAGCATTTAAAATACTTCTGTGCTGGAGTGATGGGACACAATATCAGATCTGGAGAAGAGAGGAAGTGGAAAAAGAATATATTGGGAAAAAAAGAGAGGAAGGCTCCAAAAGAACTCTTGTCCTGAGTGGTTCTACACACTGCAGCCCTTGGGTTTAGAGATAATTTACCATGGTAGCATTTGCCCAGAGTCCCAGACATGAAAAGGAGCTCACTCCGTCATTCCCAAAAGCAGTTCTGCCACGGATCAAAGCTGACCCTGTGCACTGTGAGCTCGATTCCTGTTTCCCTGATGCTTTCACTTTACATTACAACACACAGAATGCAAACAGCAACGGATCTGCAACACACCAAGGCACTTAGAGGGTATTTCTTGTTATGAGAATCAGTGTACTGCAAGGATTTTGAGACTCATTTTACAATAAGGAGAAATAAAGATGCTCCTCTCCATGTAGCTATGGGTACTGGAATCTAGGTCATGTTCTCAAACCAAATAGATTAGATGGGAATTTGCTACTTGCTTTATTCTGTGACAGCCCAACAGGCTTCTGTGGCCTCAGGTTTTTAGAGAATTCTTAGTTACTGGGAATAACAGATTCCAGTGGATGGAATACAGCACCACAGAGCAGGGGCCAGTGCAGGGGCCTCGCTGTAGCTTTGGCCATGCTGTGCAAGCACCACCTCTTCCAAAAGGCAGGAATGAGCTGGGCTCTGCCATCCACACACACAGCAGCCTCTGGAAGCTGTGCTGGAAGCAGCCTGGGCACACTGCAGGGCTCAGAGGAAGCACAGGGCAGTGGCTGAGGGAAAGGAACATGGATCAGTCTGTCCTGTTGGGTGGATGCTTCTCTCTGCTGAGTCGTGACACTGCTGAAAAACCCAGCACAGCCAAACAGAAGCTTTCCTTTGGACTCCAAAGAGAATTTGGAACAGCCTGTTCCTTTGGAACAGTCAACAGTAAAACCAGCAGTTCTATCTCTGGTGGCACAAGGAATTTCTCCTTCCAAAACTGATGAGTGGTTGTTGCACCAGAGCTTCCAACTCTTCCCCTGAAAACATCATCACACACCTGCTGAAGATGAGAGATGGACAAACCCATTTCATCTGCTTCCTTCTACAGAAACACAGCCTTGGCTTAACATTACTTACAAGAAGGATGTTTTTAGGATATTATTTACAAGAAGGTTGTTTTTAGGACATGAGAATCCAAAGAACTGATGGTCTGTATCCCACCTGTCCTGTTCCATTGGTGCCCAGAAATGGATCCATCTTTGTTCTTTCCTTGGGCAGGCAGTAATTCCAGGGCAACACCCTCTGCATGAACAGTGAACTAAAGAATGGTTTCTAAAAAGTGATCAGTATTAATTATAGGGTGTAGGTTTTTTTCCTTTGTGTGATTCTATTGCATCTAGACTGGCTCAATCAAATCCCTGTCCCCACACACAACCTCTAGAGGACAGGAGATGCCATTTAACCTCAGAGCTCTGCTTTCATACACTTTTACCTCAATTGTATTAATTTTTATAATTTGTTTCTGGAGGTTTTCTGGGGTTTTTTATTTATTTGTTTATTCTCTAGAATTTATTCTTTTAAAGGACCACCCAGGATTCTTGTAAAGGGCATCTCAAAGCAGCTTGTTTATTTAGTGCTTGGCTGCAGCAAGAGAGCCTTTGATGGCAGTTATATTTATCTACCTCATTGCCCCCACAACATATTCAAGGAGTTGCTTCTTCATACCAAACAAAACTGTAAATGAAATAACAAGTGTGAGTGTGCTATAAATACACAGCTTGGGTTATTTTGGTCAGGGCCATCCCATTATCTGTAATGACTCCAGCTGTCCCAAGGACAATGTCACACACCCTGTATCCTTCTGCTATGTCATCAGAAGGAGCAGATGGATTGCACTGGAGCTGATTGCTTTGAAGGGCCAGGCAAGGCACAGGTGCTGGATTCTACAGAGGCTTGTCTCAACTCTGGAAAAATAAGCATGAAAATACAGGTCTGTACCCTGAGGAACAGATTGTCTAAGTAACACGGGAAGTGTGAAAATGCTGGAATTCCAGAAGAATAATGTTAAAAGGAGAGGTGGCTTTTTAAAAAGAAGAAAAAAAAAAAGTGTTCATAAAGAAGTGATGCAAGAGGGTTCTAGGTAGAGTTAGTTCAGTAAAAATCCCAAATAGGTTTTAGAACAATATGACTTTGAGCACCTTATATTAGAGGAGCACAATTCCAGCAAGTCCAGCACTTAAACCCTGCCAGTAGATCACAGGCAATCAGGCTGCTGCTAGATCCTAAAAACCACTTTGAGTTTGTTTCTGTTCAGGACTATGCCCAGGCTGAAATCTTTCCCTGTAAAACTGAACCTCCTAGAAAACAGAAGCAGCCCAAACCCAGTCTGCAAACAATGAATAATTTCCTTGTAAATTACTGAAAGGAGACCAGCAATGCTGTAATGCCCCAAAGTTATAACTGGACTGATCTCAGCATCTCAAAACCCCCACAAAAACCCAGAGGTCCCTTTTCACCTGAGCCCTGCTGGGACTTTGCAGCCACAATCCAGCCACATTTCCCACAGGTTCTTGTGATCAGGAATCCTTAAACTATGGAGTGCACTGCCACTGCCTGCTCCTGGCTGTGCCAGGGGATTTCCCTGCATGTATTGACTGCAGCCCTGCTGCACTGTGGGTTCTGGTTTATATTCCTCCATGTAAAGACAACCATCAAGGGCAGCACTTTCTGCAGGTCCTCTTGACCATGTGTTGAAGGATTCCTTGTGACTTTCTGTCTCTGCTTGTTTCTAATCTCTATGCCAAATACATCTTTGATTGGAGAACTTCTGGAATTCATTATAATTTCAATGTTATGGTCTGTCTATTGGCAGACAGGGATTTCCCAGCTATAATTTTGGATGCTGAGTTGGGGGAAAAAATAAAAAAAACCAAACACCTCAATTCTTTAGGGTCTTTTAGAGCTCACAAAAAGCAGGTACCAGGAGAAAGAGCTTCCTATCATTCAGCAATGGACAGCAGGATGGGATAATGCAAAGGCACCCTGGGACATGCACTAGGATGCATGGAAATACATCCACAGAAATATCATAAATGTTTAAATGAGCTGCATGCACATGTTCACTACTATGGATCCAGCAAATATAAAAGCACTACAATAGGCTTTTTTTTCTAACAGTAAAATTGGTATTTGCCCTTTTGGGTGGAATTTAGCTGTTCCCTCATGTTGCTGAATGTAGTTGACACAGATTTGAAATGTTTAAATGTGGCATGTTGTTTCTTGTGTGGTATTTTGCTCCCAGCTATGGTTTGCCTCCTTAAACACTGTCACAAATGTATCAGATGTATTAATAAGCACTGAGAGAGGCATTGCCTCTGAAGTGAGATGAGATCTCATCGAAAATAGCCTGGAGCCATCAGAACAGTAAAGCTTAAAAAACTTGAAGCCTAGATTTAGGTCCCTAAATAAAACTTTTATGGCCAAGTGCCCTAAAGATTTGCAGAACGGTTTCACAGGGTACTTAGCAGTTTGTCTCCATGCCTAAATATAAAGTTCAACATCAGGTGTTCACATCTGCAAATGCTGTCCTCACATCTCCAAATCTGTGAAAGATGGATGCACTCCCAACAACCTTAGGATGGAAGAAACAGAGTGAAAAGCCAGTGGCAGTCAGATCATTTTACTGAAAATGTCTGGGAGATCAAATTATATATTTATATATGTATATATATAGAAACAGATTTGATGTGCTTGTTAAGGAATATAATTTCTGTGAGGAGTTTCTGCTTGAGCAGGATAAAAGCTGCTGAATGTGTGAAATGTCTTAGGGCTTTTCATTCCTTTCCAGACACACAGATCTCCTGTTCTGTCCTGGTGATGTGGGAGCATGTGCTGGTGCTGGGGGAGAGCTGGTGGCTGCAGTGGACAGAACAGCCTGTCCTTTCTAGCTGCAGCTCACTTGGGTTCCATATTGGTGCAGCAAGTTAAGGAGCCTTCTCTGCACAGCACATGAACAAATAAGTGCTAATAAAGACTGATAAGTTGAGAGGAATTGTAAAGTGCTCAGTTTCCTTGCTGGCTCTTGGTTCAAATGTTAAACAGAACCCGTCCTCTCATGTCATTATGATGCTTTGTTTTAAACAAAATATTTAATATTTTCTGTAAGCACATTAAAGGCCTGGATTAGTGAAATGAGAGATTGTTTAATTTATAGAATGAGTTATGCAATAGATCTCAGATTGGAATGGGATCCTAGAAAGAGCCAAGAAGCAAGAGTTGGTAACATCATGGCACAGAATGTCTGAACAGGTTTAGAAAAATAATTCCATTCTTCTGGGTCTAGAAGGGTCTGGAGGGTCACAGGAGGGTCCCCTCCTGAGAGGAGCAGCTGAGGGAGCTGGGAAGGGGCTCAGCCTGGAGAAAAGGGGATCAGGAGGGACTCTGTGGCTCTGCACAACTCCCTGACAGGAGGGGACAGCCAGAGGGATTTGGGATCTTATCCCAGGGACCAGGGACAGGAGGAGAGGGAACAGCCTCAGGCTGGGCAGGGGAGCTCAGGGTGGACAGCAGCAGGAATTTCCTCATGGAAAGGGTGCTCAGGGATTGGAGCTGCCCAGGGAGGTTTGGAGTGCCCATCCCTGGAGGTGTCCAAGGAATTCCTGGATGTGGCACTCACTGGGCTGGGGACAAGGTGGGGACTGGGCACAGGCTGGACTGGAAGACCTTGGGGGCTTTTTCCAACCTAAATGATTATATTTTATGATTCTCATTACACTGATTCCCTTCTGAATCTCTCTTTCAGGACTGAATTCAGTCTGAATTTCCTGCTTACAGCCTCACTGTCACCTGCTCTTGATTTTTTTTTCCTACCTCCTCTCACTGCCATCCTTTTCCCCTGTTCTTTGCATAGACTGGCTTTATCTGGAAATTTGCCACTTGACCAGATTTTACTTCTCCCTCCATTCCAAAGAGGTCTTGAAAGCTACAGAAGCCTTTCAAGTAGCTGAACAGCATCTGTGTCAGTACTGACACTAAAACCCTCTTGCAATATCTCAGAGATGTGTAGCCACTGCCCACAACTTTCCAAAATGGAGCAAGAGTTGATCAAATGAGTCCTGAGCATCAGTCCTCAACTTTGGCTGCTCCAATTTCAGACATTCAGAATGTCTATTTTATTTATCACAGCACAAATCTATCTGGAATTTGGTCTCTGGCCACTTCTGAACGAGTTTTTCAAATCTTCCTGGAAATACAAATGAGCAAGGGCTACCCATAAAAATGCTCAGTCTAAACCTTTGCTAAAAGTCTTTCTAACACTGCCTTTATAGAGAGCAGCAAATTTTTAATTCTTGCAATGGGTAGTGGGGAACTTAAATAACTAAACAAATAAATCCATTAATCCCAGAAACTGTATGCAAACTTCCCAAAGACAAGGAGAAGAAAGGAAGTCAAAAGCAAAATGAGGGCAAGATGACAGAAAGGAGACACTACAGTCATACTCCACGGAACACTTAAGCTCTAATTAAAAGTAGTGTTAAAAATGCATTAGTCATTAGCAAACAAGGGCGCAGGCCCAGCTGCCCAAAGCATGTTCACAGAAAATAAAAATCAGCAATGGGATTTTCAACAAAGCCCTTCAATGTGGCCATTGTAGATTACTTGCATTGTTTTTTTACAGGAATTTATCTGAATCCAGCCCCTTCATCCTGATGGGATCCCCAGAGAGATTCAAGTCTTTTGCACTAATTTTAAACAAGAAGTTTCTGCAAAAATTTATTCCATAAATCCTTTGTGTTTAAACACTGAAGTGGAAGGTTCATAACCCTCTGCTCTGTAGGTCATTCACACCAGTGACAATCCTTTCCTGGCTGAGCCCTGAGTTTCAAACATTATTACTACAAGAACTAGGTTAAGAGATGAGCAAAAAAGAAAAGTACATTTTTAGTCAAGATAAATGTGATGAACAACAAGCTCTGAAAGCAGAAGAAAGCCTGGCCAATACAAGAAGTTGCCAAGTGTATTTTTGTAGATCTTCTTAGGCTTTGGTTCTTCCAAGGTATTTTTTTGTTCTATGAGTTTTCATGGTCCCACGGAGTAAAACCTTCTATGAATGTTTTCATACTTGTCGGATAAAGATCTTACAGCAACTCTTCTATTCAACAAAAAATAATCCCATATTCTTAATATCCATACTCCTCCTGATGGGAAGGCTTTAATTTGTACCATTTGCCACCACATGCCATTCAGGTGTAACAAATGCCTACACAACCAAACATCCTTCTACAGAAAATCTTCATAAGGTTGTACTTAACCATTGTGACCAGCAGCTAACACTTTATCTCCTCCAGGAAAAAAAACTTTTCTATTTTTTCCACTTATCACCATCCTACTGCTCTTCACAGTTCCTTTGGCTTCTTTGCACTTTGCTCGCTAATTTGTTTTTAATCAATTACTAACCAAATCAGAGGGGAAAATTGTAGTTTTGTTTTGCAGTATGAAGAAAATGCTGGATTTAATATCTCTTTATGGTAAAAAAAAAAAAAAAAAAAAAAAGAAAGGTGTTTGCTGTTTTAAAGTGCTGGGTTTAAAAGCAAAATTTTAGTGCAGTTTTTAAATAAGTCTGCCTGCAAATTACGCCTTTATTTAAAATTTAGGCTAGATGAATAAATGCTGAAATGTGTAAAATTATGGAAATCCCAGCTGTTTGTGAAGTGACGAGTTGGCTGAGCAGAGGCAGCTCAGCTGGGCAGGCAGGTCAGCAGAAGTTAGAGCTTTACAAGCTATTTCTGGTGCTGTGCCAGGAGGAAAATGGACCTGGCTCCTGCAAAACTAATGAGTTGAAGCACAGCTTTTGTTCAGATCACTGACTCCTCCAGAAACCTTAATTACAGAGGGACAGAGCTTCAGGATCAATTATCCAGATTTCAGTTCACAGAGACAAAACCCCCCTTTTAAAATCAACTTGGTATTTCTTCTGCAGAAGCCAAGGGCAGCTGGTGCTGGCGAGTGCCTGCAGTGCTGCAGTGAGAGGTGCAGCAGGGGCTGGGCTCAGTGGTCACTGCTGTCACTGAGGGGGTTCCCTCACACCCAACTTCTGCAAGAGCATCCTGAGTGAGGAGCCTAATGAATGCCCAGACCCTAAACCTGTCTGCAAATGTCCTCTCCCAGCCCGTGCAACACAGACCCCTGAGCTGCTGCAGAATTCCAAACAGAAGCAGCTCAGATCTTTTCTCAGGCCCTGGAAGTGCATTGCTGTCTTTCCTCCTGTGTTTTCATTGCTGCCCTACTTATCCTGGAGTGTTTGCTGCAGGAATCCTTCACCTCCAGCTGTACAGAACCATCAGGAGCAGCCAGGGAGTCTGAATGCTCAGTGTTTATTGAGCTGCCCTTCCCAGGAAAGGCCAGGCAAGCGTGGTTTTGGATGAGTATAACCAGACAAGTAACACTAATTTAATCAGTTCCTAATGGGAATCATGTTGTGGCATCATTAAAAACTGGAAACTGGGTGTAAATTGCAATCAAATCATAATTCTAATAATTTAACTCTGACTTACCAGAAGTTGTTTTGCAAGGCATACAGCTATGGCCATGTATTTCAAAAAGTCATTGAGACAGTGTTTCCTTTCTGGGCTTAGTTTTGCAGCCACCTTTGTGAATAACGTTTTGGTGCTTTATTAAAGCAGACAGGGAGTGTTTTTGTGGCAGCAGCTCACAAGAAGCCCTGATGCTTTTCTGCATCCGTGCACATCTCTCTCTGGCATGGCTGGGTGTGAGGAGAGCAGGGGACTCACTCCAGGCAACAAATCCAAATCCTTGCAGGGCAGCTCTGATCAAATCAAACACTTGGATATTTGCTCCTTCCCTCTTTGTCTTACCAAATCAAGTCTTAGTTAAAGTTTAGAGGATCTGGGTAAGCTAGTAATTTTTCAGCTGCTTGGCCAAACACAACTATGGATGAGAGAAAATACTGTGGGAAAGCTCACTCACTTGAAATTCCCAGACATGAGTTCAGATACACTTTAGAACATTGAGGGGGCAGCAGAGAAAGAGGTGGGACAGATTCAAACTGAACAGATCAGGATCTCTGTCAGGATCAAGGAGAACAACCTGGAAATTCAGTAAAAGCCTGGGGAAAGTGAGCTGCTGTATGAACTCATGTTCAGCACTAGAGACAGGCAAATATTCAATTCAAATTGAGCAAACTTTAGCTAAAGCATCAGGAAAGGTGGGACAATAGGTCTGGTTTAGAAAGAATCAAGATCAAAGTTTCACTGACACAGAGAGGAAAAAACCCAACACTTTTTCCTCAAATAACTTCTTCCTTAAAACAGCTGACCTACAGCTAAGAATATTCAGGGCAATGTGGAGGAGTGTATTAGAAAGATGCTACCCAAGGTCACAAGCATGGGAAGAACCTGAATATCTGACTGCAGAGCCTGAGCCTGGAGTGCCAGGACACAGGAGAACAGGGAGGATGTTCGGATGGGATATGGGGAAAAATCCTTCCCTGTGAGTGCAGTGAGGCCCTGGCACAGGTTACCCGGAAAAGCTGTGCCTGCCCCATCCCTGGAAATCTTCCCGACCTGTTGGATGGGGCTGGGAGCAGCCTGGGACAGTGGAAGGTGTCCCCTATGGAGCCCTCCCAAAGTTTCCTTGCTCCCAGCACTCTGCCTTTGGGAGCAGCTGGTGCTGCTCAGTGGCAGAGTTTGTGCCCTGGTGCTTGTTGGGAGACAAGAACTGTGAGATGATCTCCTGCCAAAGCTGGATTAAGAGAGGCTTTGGGGTCTGGTGGGACATGTGGAGCAACAGTCTGGATTCCCTAGACATGGCAGTCTTAACACCTTTATTTTTCCTCCCCTGTGCCTTTCTAAAAATTACTGGTTCAAATACCAGGATTATATATCTTGAATTTTGGGGGGTTCTAAAGCCACTTCAATTTATTTCTCATATTGGAAGCAATGCTTTTTTAATGAAAAGAGCCCAAATCGAGATGCTGAAGTGTCTCAAACACAGGACATAACAACATAATACTTCCAGGAAGGGGCTGACAATCACAGTGCATAAAATTTAACTCTTTTGTAGCAGCTTCATAAGTGATCAGCAAAATGAGAGGAAAATCAGTTTTCCTGAGGAGCTGGCACAGAATATTTAGCTGTTCAAAGGGCTTATTGTAGAAATTGTATTTACCAGAGAGAAAATGAAATCTGGAAGAGAACCAGCTCTGGGCTGAATGAATGTGAAAAGGCTCCTTCACTGCCTATGCAAGTTTAGTCTATAAATCAAAATTATTAGGGCTTAATTTTAAAATTTTATTTCTTAAGTGGGAGGAGGACCTGCTGCTAAAAGAAGCCCACATGAATTTAAGGGGCTGGTTTGCTGAAAGCAAATTACAACAAATTCAGCAATTTCAGCCTGAGCAAACTGCAGGCAGCACACAGACAATGGGAGCAGGAACCATCCTGCCCTCCCAGGCACACACGGACACACAGACTGCACTGAGAGCCACAGAGCTTTACCTTTCTGGAGCTTGGATGCATTGTCCTGGATCCAGCTGAAAAGATTGGCAAAGTCACAGTCACAGACCCAGGGGTTGCCCTCCAAGCGGATGGTCCGCAGGGAGGGCAGCGCTTCCAGGGCTGCCACGTTCAGGCTCTGTAAGTTATTGTCATTCAATTCTAGCACTTGGAGCTGCTCCAGGTTCTCAAAAGCAGCCTCGTCCACATCCACCAGGTTGTTGTTTCCAAGGCTCAGTTTTATCAGTTTCTCTGCTGATTTGAATATCCCAGCATCGAGCTGTGTTAAATTATTGTAGCTTAAGTCTAAATACACCAGTTTGGTAGAACTGCTAAAAGTGCCCTCTTCTAAAGAGGTGAGGGAGTTATTCCTGAAGTCCAAATAGACTAGATCTCCATAAAATATAAAGAAGTCAGCTGGTATTGCCTGGATGTTGTTATCAGCTATGAGAAGTTTCCGTACATCCAAAGGAAAGGGATTAGGGACACTTGGGAGTCCTTGATCCCGGCAGTCTATGGTGTGGTAGTCCATACAGCTACAGACAGCAGGGCAAAGATGACCCCCAGGCAGGAAAAGCAGGCAGGCAAAGCCAGCAAAAGGCAGGAGGCAGGAAGGAAAGCATGGCAACATCGTCAAGGATCTGAAGGCTGTGATGAGCACCCACTTCTAGGAGAAAGACATTTTGCTCAGCTGAGCAGGAGTGCCTGGTACTTGTGTGTGTGTCTGATTGTATCCAGGAGATCACATATCATCACAGATCCGATAGCAGCAGTCTGGAGGGGGAGGGAGGAGGGAGGGAGGGAGGCAAATGTGAGGATTTACTCTGTCAGAATATTATGATGCTGTACAGGGTGAGGAAAGCGATGATTGGGTACACGGAGGATCTTTCAAAGGACTCCCTTGCTTTTGTGAGCTAAAAAAAGCCCAGAGCCTGTTTGAATATCTGCTGTATGTTCCAGCAAAGGGGAAATCACACCTGATCCTGTGACTCTGACAGCAACAGCTTCTGCTTAAAAAGCTGTTCAGGTAAAAATCAGGATGAGATCACTTATTGTGTTCGTTAGCAGGAGCCTCCATCAAGGTGACCAACAGCTGTGGAAACACAGGCAGTGCCCTGGATGCCTGCTAAGGACGGTTTTCCCTTTTATTTGTAAGACAGGGAGCAGAAGAGGGGAGCCCAAAGACAAAGAACTCTGCTTTGTTCTGTCTCTGGATTCCTCAGCTGTTCACATTATCTAAATATGACTCAGTATCTTTTAACCAAGAAGAACAACCTACAGCAGCAACGAGGAATACACTCTCCAAAGTGAGGGGCTTTTCCTTCCTGTTTTAATGACCCAAAAACTGCTTTCTACTATAGCACCACTAATATCTGCTGGGCCACATAAAAGTGCAAAATGTGGATCAAATCTTTAGCTGGTTAAAATTGAACTGGTTTTCTTCATTTTCATTTTGACAGTTGATCTGCCTGTCTGCTGTGGGGCAGCAGAAACGATTTTGCAACAAGGCATCCGTGTTTTCCTGACATCCCCAAACCCACACCCACAAAGGCAAGTCCTCAGCCAGCTCCACGCTTAACTTTTAACTCCATCCTTCCCTCTTCATGCAGGGTGTGTGAGCAGAGAGCCTGGAGAGCTGGGGTCACACCTTTGTGCTCTGATGGAAGATTTTTCTAGAGACAGATGGTATTTGGGTGCTGTGGTGGAAGATTTTTCTAGAGACAGATGGTATTTGGGTGCATGTATCCTGGTGAGAAGAGCACAAAGTCCAACACCTTTGGCAAGCTCATTCTTAGATCAAAGAGAAGCCAGAAATTTCTATTTAAGGTCATATTTTATAACTGGATTCAGAGTATCTTTCATCCAGAATAGGGGACAAACATTTCCTTCTCAGACAGCCTTTCCTCCAGGATGGCTGTGCCTGAACTCAGACAATGCAAGCAGTATCTCAGCTCTGCTTTGGTACATACCTAGGGATGGGAGGGCTGGGAGGTATCAAAGAGGGAGCCACACTGCTCTCAGTAGCACCACTGACAGAAAAAGGTGAAATGGGCACAGATTGAAAACCATCTGAACACAAGGAAACACTTCTCCTACCGTGAGGGTGGCCAGGCTTCCCAGAAAGGCTGAATGTCGCCACAAAACCCCACTGGGGACAGCACTGGGTAAACTTGCTCTGACTCTGCTGGAGCAGGGGACTGGACAAGTTGATTTCCAGAGGCCCCTTCCAACCTCAGCACTTCCCACCACTCTTGGGAAATGAATATGTCAAGGTTTATTCCTTTGAGCACCTCTCTCACATTTTACAGCACACCTTGTTTCTAATTCATAGGTCTCTTAGCTAAAGCACCTTGAGAGAGCCTCTGGATCCCTCCCATAAAGACACATCCTGCTCTAGGTGTCTTTAATGTCTTAAATTACTTTGAAAACACCACCCAGAAAGAAATGGGCACAGCTGCCTCTACAAACCACCAGGGCAAAGCCCAAATAAATTCCTGAGGTGATTATTTAAAACATTTACCTTTACATTACAGAGGAAGTGACAGTTTGACAGGCTACCTCCAATTAGAAAAACCCAAATATGCAAAATAACTCCTGGGGTCAGGATTCATTGAATTGGCATCAACAAGTAACTGCAACTGATATTTCTCATGCAGAACTGATGCTTTTTAAATTCTTAGGGCTGTATCTTGCAAACAATTGCTCCTGCTGCAATCTACTGGTTTTCTGCCTCTGATGTAACTAAGGCTGTAGGTCAGAGATGTTTCTAACACAGGACAGCAGAACTGGTTTGATGTCTTTAGCAATGTAATTTTAAATGGACAGATTCAGCTCTCTGTTAAGAGCAGGTATTTATTCAGGATTTAAGGGTCTCTGTGGCTCCTCCTTTGCAGACTCCCCCCTTTCCTATCAAGTGCACAGAATCAGGATGTGACATTTTCATCTCCAAGATGCCTCAGCCTTCACAGATGGGAGACTACAGACAATAAGGCAGAATTTGTGAAAGTTCCAAGAACATGCCAGTGGCAGGGGTGGAAAAGGACTCAGCTTCCCTGAGAATTCAAGCAGCCCTTGCTAAAACTGCCACTCCTTTGTGTAGAGAGCAGATGTTCCTTTTGCTCAGCTGCATCCCTTAGCTGGTGCCCCAGTACCCAGCCCCATCCTCAGAGCGTTCTGCCCTCCCATTGCAGCTGCAGTGTCTGCACAGAGCCTCTGGGATTCTCCTGCCTGAGATCTTGCTGAGGAGCTTGGCAGGAGATGAGGGATTACCATCAGGCTCTGGATATTTTGGGATAGGTATCCCATGGGTTTGTGGAGCATCAGCCCTGCTCACACAGCAGCCAGGGAAACAAGAATTTCTCTGCCAAGGTGTGACAGCTCTGATCTTCTGCTGTACAAGCCCAGCTGCAGTGCCTGCCATGGGCTGATGCCTTTCTAAGCTGTCTTTGATTTCAGATACTTTCTTCCTGACCCATCTTTCTCTGTGCAACATTTCCTGTTCAATTTTGTCTCTTTTAGTTTCTGCTTATTTCTGTTTCTCAGCTGTTTCCCTCACAGCACAGAAATTCTTTAGAATCTTTTTGAAGCTTCATTCACTTGCCAAACGTTTTGTGCAGTTTTGGCTAGCAGGAAGAGAGCAAAGCTTTCTATCTAAAGAAGTATTAAAGCTTTACTTTTTAAAATTCTTTATTTGCACCAGTCAGTGACAGCAAGCTGGGGTTTGGCTGTGATGTGCTGAGTGCACAGCACCCTCTTGTGCCCTTGGACACTGGGCAGCCACAACTGCTCTGCTCCCTTCTGGTGAACTATTAACAAGTTTTACCATATTCCTACAGCTTGCCTGTCTCTCAGGTTCCCTTCTTCCTCTTCCTGTGAAAGAAAGCCCAGTCACTCTGTATAAGAAAATAAAAGACATAAGTCAGGTGGTGTTCTAATGTACTTCAAGTGACACTGTGGTAAAACAACATTGCTCCAGTGAGAAGTCTCAGAAATAAAGGGCTTTTATAATCTGTGCTTCTTCAGTGCTCCCAAGCAAAGGCTCACAGCTTTTCCACCTTTTCTCATACTTCCAGTATTACATTTTCATTCAAACAGGTTTGAAAAAGCACAAACCTCTCAATTGGAAATTGATGCCCAACAAAAATCCCAAATATTCTTCTTCCACACAGGTGGGATCCCACATTGACCAGGTTTTGACTGTCAGCTGATTTATCTGTGATCCTGCCTTCCAGGTTCCCCTAAATAGACAGAATGAGTTTGAAAATTGTGCTTGTAAATCAGGGTAACAATTCCAGTTCCAGTTCTAACTGTAAAGGAATTTGTTTCAAATCCCTCTGTGGAGAACAAAGAAGGAAAAAACCAATTTCTCTCCACACCTCCCAGTAGCAGGAGTTGGATAAGCACAACTGTAGGCAGGCTTTGGACTAAAAACAATGCTATGGACTTCCTTTCTTTAATTTTTTATTCCGGATACTGCCAGGAGAAACCTTGGCAATAAAGGCAGGGACAAGGCACACTGGTCCTGGATCCTTGGAGTGCCCACAGCACTGTATCATGTCAAGCAGTAAGACACAAAGAGAAAAAACATTTGCTCCTGACAGAGTTTCCACCTTTCCATTGGAAACTTTCCTTAAAAGTGCTCAAAACTTCCCCAGATAATTTGAGTAGAGGAGTTACAAAGAAAGAGCAATCACCATGCAGACACACGTGAAGGATTCAGGTCTCAGCCAGAAAATCCTTCCTTACAAGGGACTCAGACTGAAAACTGCCCATCCTCATGCACATTTTTGAGCAGCTAATTGAGCATATTTTTCCATGAAGGAAGTTATTATTCCAGGCTTATGCTTCATTGAGTTAAGGCACATGTCATGGCCAGGCTGCAGAGCCAGGTGCACAGAATGATGGCAAAGGCTTTTCCTGCTCATTTTCAGACATCACAAGGTGTCCTGGGCACCATTGCCTGAGCCTGAGTGACCAACAGTGTGTTAATCAATTCAGCAAGCACTGAGACTCTGAACAGAAATCCCATTTTTATTCAGGTCTTTACCATTTTGGCTTCAGTGTTGTTTTTTTTTTCTCTTGAGAAAAATTTTCCCTCCTCTGACTGGGCAGTTTTATGAATGCAGCCAAGGGGCACCTCTGGGCAGTTTTCCTTCTGATCTTACATCTAAAAAGGACGGAAAAAGCAAAAGTCTTAAAATTTATGAGATGATAGAAGCTGTGAGCTGAAGCTCTGTTACACCTGCCCAGTCAGTCCTTCTCTGCTGCTCTGCCACTGGGAGGGAAATTGCATCAAAATTAATCAACTTGACAGCAGCAATGATTGAATTTGAAAACTTCAGACACTGCAGTTCAGCAGGCAAATGAGAGCAGCCTAAACCCATCAAAAGACTCCCATCATCTGCCCCAGACAGCGTGGCTTACACAGACATGTGGTCACTCCCTCATTGCAGAGCATTTACAGTCACTAAATGCAGTCACAAGAGATGGAAGGGTGTGAATTATATTTCCTTTTTCCCTCAGGAATGAGTTTGTATCCAGCTGCTGCAGTGTCGCCTGCTTGCCCTCTATTTAGCTTATGCACTGGTCCAGAATTACCTGAGCTTTAAGCAAATTAAAGGCAATTAAAAGTCCTCCTAAGATACTGACAGAGATCTGCTCACTTTTATCCACTGCTGCTGATGTGTGCAATGAAAGGTGGTATTGATGCCTTAAGTTTTAGCTTTCATATTATCCAGATTCTGTGCTGCATTAGTGTGTAACTCTGAACTTCATGTAAAGTGTTAGCAAGTTCTCCTCACAGTTTAGTCACACAAAATAATCCTTTTCCAGCCCAGAACCAAGGACACCATTGCAGCTTCAGGCCCAAAAAGTGTCAACAACAGCAAATTGAGGAGAGCAATCTGGGAGCAGTAATTGGACAATTAACCCCAATATGCAAATGCACCAAAACTTATGAAAGTGTGAAAACTCATGACCCATCATCCATCGTGGGTGTAGCCCTGGCCAGGCTCTTGTGCTCCCCAAGGTGAATCCTTGGAAGGCCTTTTAATAAATTCCTACTTTATTCCTTTAACACTGTCTAGCTTCTGTTCTTATCTAAGCATCAGTATCAGGATTCCTCTCAAATCACAGAATCATTGCGGTTGGAAAAGACTTTTTGAGACTATATTTATTTGTCCAGATTCACCAGTGGGTCTGTTGAGATCTGAAAAACCTCATGGAGATCAGAGATCCAAGATTTTCTAAAAGCTCAAGAGTTTCTTAATAATAAAAACTGTGTAAGAAATCCAACACAGGATTTCTTGAGGAAAATTTATGAAAGTCAGAGGCTTTAAAGCAGCAGCTGGGGCTGAACACAATGTTCATACCTGAAACTTGTTTCAACCTGTACCTTTTTCAAGCAGTGGATCTGAAGAGAGAAAGAAGCAAATTTGAGCAAATTCTCAATGCCTCAAGATACCACAACACTTATTCCAGCTGTGAAGCAAATTTTAATAGACTGGATTTTTTAACCCATGATTGCCATTATAAACATGGTCTACTTGCTCTAGAAGACAGGAAACCAATAACCCTTGGGAATTTCCTTACAGTCCTTATCTGCTGGAGGCGCAACTGCTGAACACCCAGCAGAGCACTGGGAGGCTGAGCAGAGGGCAGAGCATCACCAAGGAAAATGTTCCAGTGGAAAGGAGGCAAATTCCACTTTGCTGTAAGGAAGGAAAGCCAGAAATTGTCTTGAATTATTTGCAAACCAAGTTTGCATTTTCTCAGGAGGAAGTGTATAGGTTTAATTTTTCCTCTGTGTCCCCTAGAAAACCTTTTGGGGAGTTTGGTCTGTTCTAAGGAAGAGCAAATGGATTTACAGGAATTTAAGTGGTTGACTAATGCTTATAAAAATGGCACATGAAAATTGTCTGAGTGTAAAGACTCTCCAGATCATGAGGTCTGCATGGTACACCAAAGACTGTAAAAAAACAGAAAACCCAAACAAACCCCCCCAACAACTAAAAGAGCCCCAAAACAAATGAAAAAAATAATTCAAATTGATTTTTCCATTAACACTGTTAACATTGATGGGCTAAATTTTTGACCAAAAAGGATGGTGCACTTGAGAGGATTTTATGCAAATTAACACCAAACATACACCCAGCAAGAAAAGTTCCATTTACAAAGGCACTGATTTAATTGGAGGTCAAGGTCTTTTAGTGACTCCTCAGTCTGCTTTGGTAAGGGAATTTCACAAAGACATTCTACGAAATGTCTTCTGTGGCTGTATTTATTGAAGTTATATGTGGTACAAGCTATTCACAACAGGAGTTAAAAAACAGGCTGGATCTTCTGAATCTTTTTTTGTAATGCAAAGGAAACAACCCCAAGACAGTCATTAGTATTTCCTTCTTTTCTCCTTTATCGATTGTTGCTGCCTGCACTGCATGGATTTAAATATGCAGAAAGCATGTTTGTGTCAGTGGGAATTCCAAGCTTCAGCCAAGAGGCAGAAATAATGGAAATAATTATTACACCCTTCTCTGTTGCCCTTTACCATAAAAATATTTCATGAAAAATATAATTAAGTTCTTGAAAGATCAGACTGCTTTCAAAATACAACTTGAAAACTGCCCTTTAAAGTGCATCTCACACTCATTAAATTATGTGCATCATTCTCAGAAGGGCACAATTCCATATTTTACAGGTTAATTCTGGACAATCAGATTTCTACCAAATGATTACTGCACAAAAATGCATCCATCTCTGCACTGGAAGCAGAGAGCACTCCGGAATACAGAGGGACAACCAACAGCAGGTTAGGACTTGAGGCAAGATGAGGAACATGAGATTTTGTACCATGTTTAAATGGAAGTGACAGGATGAGGGTGTGCAAAGGTGTGTTTGTGTGTATGTGGCCATGGCCCTTACACCTGAACTTCAGAGCTCTTCCTGTCAACAGATCCTTTTAAATCCTATATTGAACAAATCAAATTCCCACCCTAAAGGGAAGAATTCTCAGGTTCTTTTATACCACATGAAGAACAAACTCAAACAAACCAGTGACAGATATCCTTGAACCAATGGGATGAAATCCTGTGGTGCAAAGGACTTCTTTCTACCTTTGAAGTATAAAGCAAATGTTGAAAACACTCCCTGCACTTTACTGTATGCAAAGAAAAATGTTTTCAGGATGACAAAAACTCGTTGAAGTCACCATATAAATAACTGAGGCACCCACAGCCCTGCTCATGGCAGAACATCCCATTGTTCACTTACCTGCACTCCAAAGGGATCTTTCCATCCTCTCAAAAGTTTCTGTGGCTGTGCAGAAGTTGGGTGTCCCTCAGGGGAGGCAGCAGACTCTGATTTGATGCCTTGTGACATCTCCCTTGCCCTGTTCATGAGCTGGGTGAGATGTCAGCTGCAATCTCATCAGCAGCGCCCGCGGGAGCCCCCAGCGCTGCCTCTGGAGCTGCTTTTCACCAACACGTGATAACCAACGCCAATTATTGCCATCAGTGGCTTTGACAATTGCCTCAGAAAGTGCTCACCTCACTGGCAACAGACTGGGGACTTCTCTGGTACGTGGTGATGTAAAAAATAACATCCCAAATTTTACTGCAGTCCCACTTCNAATGTCAGATTTGATCTGGGTAGGAAATGCTTGGCTCCTCCCCCTGGGTGGAGCATCTCCCAGTGGGATGATGGAATTTGATCAGTCATGCACTGGGACTCCATGGCCATTAACAGGAGATATCTCCTGGAGGGAGGATGGGTTGTGGAAAGGATAAAGAACACTGCCCCAGCTGTTTAACAGATGCCCATTAGCAGAGGATATCTCCCACAGAGATCAGGATCGCTGCCCCACCTGGTTTAACAGCTGGGGATGGAATACAGACTTTTGGTCACATCCTGTATTGCAGCCTAAGACACACCTGGGGTGGTGCACGCTGCTCTAACACAGGATTTTGCAGCCTGGGTGATGGTTCTGCAGTGGCACGAGGTAATTGGAATCCTGGAACTTCAGTGGGACCCTTGGTGTGGGGAGGTGGAGGTGCCTCAGCACCCAGAGCTGTCCCACAGCACCCTGGTGTTCCTGTGCAGGCAGGGGGAGCTCAGTGCCCTGTACCTGTTTTATGGTTTAATTTACATCTGGGTAAATCCTTCTTACCTCTGCTTGTACTGCCTTCTACAGTTCTGGGATCTGCCTCATTTCAAGGACACTAAAGCTGAGTAACATCACCAAAAAAAAGGTAAACATCAGAATTTCCTCCCTGGAGAAGGTTAAAGAAGTTAATGGGCACATTTCAGTGCTCTCAGGCATCACAACCTGAGATGGTTCTACATACTTTTTATTTTTTTCTTTAGCTGCATTAAAAATAAATCCATCTCACAAGAAAGGAATAAGTGAAATCTCTTAAATCTCAGATTTGAAGGGAACACAGAAGAGAAAGTAAGTTTGCTTCAGGCTCTTGTAAATTTTTCAGCACAAAAAAGGGATATGGTAAAAATGTTGTCCACATGGTAACATGTGGAATGCACTGTCCATTTTCTCAGGCAGTGCTACAAGCAAAAAGACATTTTTAGGGATTGTGGAATGGCTGCAGACTAAAAATAGAGAAACCAAAAATGTCTAACAAGACGTGTTCAACAAAAAAATAAAATTGAAAATTACTTTTCGTTGTATTGTTATTCTTGGGTCTCTAAAGGTAGGACCTTTCCTTTCACCAAAATTACATAAGAAGTCAAATATTATCCAGAGGATCAGCTTTTCTCTGGCTACTATCCCAGTCAGGTATTACATCCTATTCCATGGGATGGTCAGAGGAACAGAATTAAAAATTGTACCGATAAGAAGTGTTTAATGTCCAGTCTTTGAGTAAGATGAATCAGTCACTTGTGATGCTAAGAAAAAATCATCCAATAAAGGATTAGTTAATGCAAATATTCAAGAAAGCCCTAATGATTTTTAATTTGTTTTTAGACTTGTCACTTTTCAGAAAATCCAGCTCACTGCGATATTGTCACCAATCAGGCAGCACCAGGTAAGGAGTCCAGAATTCCTGGGGAGCCCTTGGGAAGATTTATGTGCACACAACTTTTTGCAACATAAATGTTCTATACAGTAATGAAGTACAAATCAAACTCCATGGATTCACACTCTGAGGTAAAAAAATCCATCTCAAAGCCAGAGTTTTACCTTAGCTTACACTTAGAATGTAATACCTTGGAGCCTCCCTTTTTTAAACAGGGGAAGGGGTAGAACTGCTCTCAGACTTATGGGCTATAATACAAGATATTTCGACCTAAGTCACCCATTTTAGGAATAATCTTGTTTGCCATGAAGAATACTGAATTATCTGGAATGCTTGCAGGCGATTAAAGCTGTTAATATTCTTTGTACTTGGTGTACAGCTGTCCACGCCTACAAATCCATGAATCATAGTCCTCTAATTCAGTTTCCTGCAGTGAAAGCAAGATAATATTAACATTGCAATAAAGAAAATCCCTTTTAATTCACTGCTTGTATTTAATGAATTGATTTATAGTATAGAGACGGTATTGGCACTGGAGAGAGAATCTGCAATACTTACTTACAATCCCATCTACTGTATAACCTTGGGAAAGTCACCAGAGTGCTCAGCACCTCAGTTTCCCCAGCATTTCATATGGAAATAATTCGAAGCAGCAACAGGATGGAGCTTTAAAGTTAAATGATATTCACTGCAAAAGCTTTTAGCATTTCCATGTTAAAAGGCCCTGGCTTTTAAATATTTATTTTTTAACAACACAATAGTGCCTTGATCTGAAGACCTGTGTAGATGGCTTGGGGCCATTAAAGTGCTGAGCAGGCCTCCAAGAGTGCAGCTACCTCCTTCTCCTTTGTGTCAGGATTAGTTTATGCAAGACAGGTCTTGCAAATCCAGAGCAAAGCATTAAACATTCATTCCCTAATTTGAAGCATGAATTAACTTACCCCTTAGATAGGAAAATCCTGCATTTAAACTGCCTTCCCTTGTCTCTCTGGACTGACAGGCTGCTGTCACACAAAGTGATGCCAGGCAGGGGTTTGAGCAATGCAAAGATAAGGTCTGTAGGTCTATCTTTGTGAACTCCTTTTTATCATATTCCTCGAGGTCCACCTTCTCCTCACAGACTGGCACTACCCACTCTCAAGTCATCAGTTCATTTTATCCAGGCATAAATAATTTATAGTGTAGCCCAGACAAAAAATCAGACTCTGAATCTGATCATTGTTTTAACTATGATGAAGATTAATTAAATTTTTTGTGTCCTTTGTTGCTTTTGTTTCCTTGCCATGATATTTATCCACGTCATTTTTCAGAAAAACAGTGCAATATTATAAACATTTGGCAGAAATGTTTGTAAAGCCATGCTCTTGGTCTAGTATTTCTCCTAGAAAAAGCATTCCCAGTGCCAGCTGAGATCGTTTATTAAACTCACTGGTAGAGAATTTCATTTTAAGAGACTGCAGTGCATGATTCAGCGACTCATCAGTGCAATAATATGTGAATGAATCCAGATTTTGCAAAAGACCTGAAACACCCATGATCTCTGCCCTCATTTCAACGCTTGGATTCATTTTTAGTTGAGGTGTGCTTAGCTCCTTAATAAAATTCTCTGGATGCTGCTCCCTGGGGATGTGGGTGCCAGGCAGGTGAGTTGGGGTCACCATGGCTGGCATTCCAGCCCCTGGTTTCTCTGCTGGGATCACTCTGTTTTGTTTCTCTCATCAAAGCAGACATTTCCATCCCCATCTGGACACACAGCTGGCGTGGAAAACCATGCTGCTTCTTGAAGATGTGGCATAAACATTGCAGCTCAAATCTCACTTGTCTGGAGTGTATTTCTCAGCTCAAATGCTTCACTGGGATTAGGGAAGTGTTTGGATCCAGCCCTGCAGGGAGGGAATTTCATCCCAGCCAGGACCTGTGAACATCTCACTCCCTCTCGTGGCCGCAGGTTCTGTGGAATGGGCTCTTTTTGTTGATTCACTCACATTGTTTGCAGATAAATCCCAGTTAGAGTCAGGAGGGGCAGCTGGCAAATACCCTCTGCACTCACTCCTTCCCCACATTCCTGACTCTTCATCTCCCCATGGACCTGCTTTTCTGTCCCTCCCTTCCCTCCCCATTTGAAACACCAGCCTTTGTTCATCTGTGCACTTCCTCCACAAAACTGCTTATTCTTGGGAACCTGCTTTGTACCCAGAAAGGGAAAGAAACCACATTATTTTATATGTGATTCCTCCCTAAAATCAGGGTTGAAATGGGAGTTTTTCCATGGAACTTCATGGGGGTAGTATTTGTCATTTATCCATCCATGTGCATTTCATTTCTTCTCAAAGAAAGTTCATTCAGAGAGACGATTATTCATTTAATGAGGAGCCTGCCCTAATGCAGTGTGTGCCTTGGTCCCTCTCCCTGTAAACCCAGGCAAGTCCTGCTACACCTTGAAGGTGCCCAGACAGCTCCTGGGTTAGGTCCTGTGGTTAGGACACAGCATGGCTTCAAATAGTCCAGGGACTGCCCCAGGTTCTGCTGCAATTCCCAGCAGGTGTGATCTCAGTCATCTTGTCAGGATTTCAATGCCTCTTGCTAAATTTCCAGCACACTATCACAATGTGTATTTTAAAAAAAATAGGGCATGTAAATTCCTACTGACAGGCATTTGCTTTATCTGTATAAGCTCACTCTCAAAGCAGTGAAAGCCTCTGGAAGTATTAACAAACTCCTAGGACCATTCTGCATTAAATGAGTCTGAGTACACAGTCTGTGTGTTTTCCCCTTCTGGCTCCATTGCTGTGTTGCTTTCCTTATATAACTGTTCTAGTTAAAAAACACTCCTGACCTGAGGAAACCTACCTCAGCCTTATAATTTGTTGTTAAATACATGGTGGTCAGTGACAGGTTTAAAAGTAGTAAAGAGTGGGCATTCCATATTTAACTCTGAGTCACTCCATTGTGTGTCACGTAGAGGCAGCTGCTGGCAGACTTTGAGAAGACTTTTTCTCTACAAGGTACACAGTGACAGAAACCCCAGTTCCAGGGTGTCCTGAGGAGCATGTCCACTCCCTACAGTCAGCTCTTAACCTGTTGACCTCCATGAAACTTATGTTTTCAGGACTGTGTCCCCTGAGAATTCCTCTGTCTCTGGTGAAAGCCTCATTGAGGAAGCAGCTGAAAGCTCTGCTCCAGAGTCCCTATGAACAACCAACACTCAAATCCTCTTGAGAAAGGCACTGCAGACCATCTACCAAATGTCTCCTCCTCCTTTCACACCTGGGTTTTGCTTCAGGTGGGCAATGGTGTTATCTTACATTAAAAATGTAGTTCAGGCTTTTGTGTTATATGGCCTGAATTCATCTGCTTCCAATGAAAAACCTTAAAATATGAACAAAATCCAGTTTCAACTTTGAAACTTTAACATCAAATGACAGACTTTGAAATATCATGGAGAAATCTTGCCATTTTACATAAACCAACTTGCTCTACACAAAACTACTGTGTGGCCCTGTGTGCCCTTTCCCTCTCCCAGCACATCTTAATCAGTTCTTTTCAGGACTGACTAAAATGCCATCATGGAGAACAGAACTTGTACAAAGAACATCTGCCCATAAATCTCAAATGAAACTGTTTAAAGTGTAGAGACTTGCTTTTTTATCTTCAACTGTATTTATTTTGAGAGTCAATTAAATACACCTAGACTTCCTGGCTAGGATGGCACCTGGCTGCCCCAAAATTTCTCTCTCCACCAGCCTCCTGTACAGCCTGGAGGTACTGACTCAGTGTGTGCCCATTTCTCAGATCCTAAAATATTTTTGGTTTCCTCTATGCCCCACAGTTTGGAGGGCAGGTTTGTGAACACTGGTGTATATTGATTTTGGTGAAACTGATTTCTATCAGCTGAAAATGCAGCCCCATCTCTAAAACTGACTGACAAATACCATTGTTGTAGCTTAAGGACTCCAGCCTCAAGCATTGTTGCAATTTTCTCATTCACAGTCTCTCTTCTCCACATCTGACAGCTTGGGCTGCTCACAGCTCTGTGCATTTATTACACTGTCAGGAGCACAGATGGTTGAGGAACAGGGTTTGATTTATAGCTGCTTATCTTAAAAAAGCTGCATAATATGAATATTTGAGTTTGTCCATACTGAGACCAATCCCTTCCTATAGGACACATCTTACTTTTTATTCTTTTATTAACAATTCTGACTTCACATCACAAGCGGTCTCCCTGAAACACAAACAAGGTGAAAGCAGCACCTTCCATTCTGCCATTCCCTGACACCTGCCCAACGAAAAACTCCAGGATTGCCATTCTAGCAGCTGGAGGCTACAAGGTGTTCTTATCTCTTGCAATCCAAAAATCAGAAACTAAAACCCACGGGGGACTCAAACCCAGAAGGTTTGACCAAGTGACACAACTTTAAGGACTGCACAAATCAGTGACAAGATATGAGAGATTGGAACTTGAGCAGTTTGGGAATAAGGGAAGGTAAAAGCTTTTCCTGAAGGCAAGGATCTGTAGTTTTGCAAAAGCTGTCTGCAATCCCACACAGTGTAATCTGCTGGAAGATCACCTCATTAAAGCAAAGTTACCTCATGGAAAGCAGATAACAAAAACTGGAGCTATCACCTGGGGACTCCTGCTCTTTAAAGTAATTGAACTTTTCTTCTTGAATTGGGTGTTTCTGCCTTTCAGTACTTGCCAAAAGGGGTGGGTTTGGCTGCAAAGGGAAAACAGGAAATGGCTTGAAAATTAATAAAGCTTGCAGAAAACATCTTTTATGCTTCTGACCAAATATTGCAAGGCCCACAGCTGCCCCGAGGGTACAGAAACAGGAAATTTGGCAACAGAAAGAGACAGTATTTTTTTTTAGTTACAGAACAGATTTGTAAAGGATGTCATCAAATGGAATGCTTAATTTACACTTTTTGAGTGTTTTTACTGAAAGAACAGGAAGGGAAAATACAGGTTTAATTTCTGTGGATTGGAGATGTTGTAAGCTAGAATTTCATTTGTCCAGTGATGATGGATGAGATGGTTCCACGGAAAGGGAAATTTTAGCAGCATATGGAGTTACAAATTCATGAAAAATTCTATAAGAAGTCAGGCAGAAGCCAGGACATTCAAAAGTGCTCCCATGCTAAAACCCCTGCCCTTGTGAGACTTTGTGGCACTGTGGAGGGGTAGCTGGGATATTCCTTGTGGAATATTTGTGTGCCCTTCCTGGTGTGTGTTTAGAGAGAATTCATCCTTGGGTGTAACTTTGGTCTGCACAGTGGACATTAAACTGAGTGTGGATGATCATGTTCCCATCTTATGGGTTATTTACATGAAGTCAAACCCTTTTGTGATGGGGGGAATCTCTGATTGAGTTCAAGCCCTGGGTTCATCTGACACTGCCTGAGTCAGGGGAGCATCCTCCCCCAGAGCTCTGCCTGTGAACTCATGGCAGGCTGCAGTCAGCACTGCTCCACTCCCCCAGCTCTGGCTCATTCCTTGCTCTCAATGAACCAGGGACAGCCTAAGCCTCCCACAAGACTCTGCAAACCTGATACAATGAGATGGGAAGAACAGATTATGAAATGAAAACAGAAGTGCTAAGTGTCCTCGAGACCCCTTCCACCTCCTCCCCTAAACTGTCAGGATTAAAAGCACAGACCTGCCTGGCAAAAGAAAAAAAAAGAAAAGAAAGAAAAAAAAAAAGAAAGAGTGACCCATGCACTCATATCCTGGCAATTTGTGGGAATTGTCATAACACACCCAGACCAAATTACAACATCCCTGCATAGACCTAACCTGAATTTCATGGCAGCATTTGAGCACACGTGCAGATCCTCTGCAGGCAGCACAAACACTCCCTGGGGTATGTGCTCACTCCTGCTCTGACACAGGCACAGGACTAGGTGCTGCTTTAAATGCAGATGAATTGTTAAATCAGAAGCTGTGAATAACTCCTTTATTGCCACAGAACCTACTGGCTTAACAGAATTACAAACCAGTGAAGCACAGTTTCATTAAAGCCCCTTAGTCTGGTACAGTTCAGAGCAAAACTTCTCCCTCGTCTCCCTGGATCCATCCCCTCTCCCAAGGGTATATTGGCTCCTCTGAAAGAATTTTGTTGATGTTTTCAATCAGAGGGCTCAGCAGTGTTTCCCAGCCTTAATCTCCTTGCACAGCAGCATGCTGTCCCCACGAAGGCAAGTTCCTGCCCCTGCTGTCCTGCAGGAACAATTCCACCCCAAGACATTTCTAGCTTTTGCTCCAACTTCTTTTGCACTGTGGGCACATTTCTTGCCCTTTGTTGCACTATGATACCATGATAAAAGATGATTTTGCTAAATTCTTCATAGTTCAGTCAATTTATCTAGGGAGTTTCCTTTCAGGAACAGGCTGGAGCAGGAGAAACAGGCTCATATAGAAGAAACTATTCCTTATTAGGAAGAATAATGAAAGTATTGAAAAGTGTTGGAGCAACCACTGGAACTTGGATATCTCCAGTTCCTGAAGGCTCAAGTGTCTCAACTCTTTACCCATACAGCACAGTGTAAAGCCAGAATTTATATAATTCAACAAAAAGCTTCTCCTTCAGAAAGACTTATTCCTAAATATGAGACAAATTCATTTGTATGAATAATCATAAAAGTAAAAGGTCTTCTGAATACTTTTGAATATTGAATGAATTCTAAAAATCCCTTCTTTTTACTCTTGTTGCAAATTTGTTAACATTTAAAAGTCACTGTTTGTTCTGGTTTGTCTTTCATAGTGTACTGCATTAATTTTTTGTTCTGAAGATGCATACCGAATTCCAAACATTCCATTCTGATAAGGTAAAAAAGAATTTGTTTCAGTCTTTCAAAATAAGTTCCATGAAAACTGACATGGTCCCCTAGCAAGCTTCATTTTCCTACGAGGAATATTTCCCCAATAAGCAAACATTCTTTTAAATAAATTTGAAGCAGAGTTATCAAGAAATAATTAATCCCAGATTTTAAGATGCTGAAAGTTAATACATGGCAATATTTATTTTGCTGTTTTCCTGAAGACAATCAGCCAATGTTGCCAACAATATTGTTGTTTCTTTGCATTGGCACCAACTGTTCTCATCCCACACTCCTTTTCATCACAAATGACACCATTATAGCACCATAATTGATAGCTAAGAAATTACTTTGGCACCTATCACTTCCAGAAGGAAAGAAAATCCCCATGGAAGGTGTTGCATTCCCCATCTGCAGCCCTTTTTACATCACTGCTCACGTTTAGACTTTTTATGGTGCCTTTATAGCACCAAGTGTTGTGGGGTCTGCAATGACAGCTCTGACCCACATTCCCTGGGCAAAACAATTCTGCCCTGGTTCAGGGGTTTCTTTTTTTGTTTGGGTTGTTGGGGGGGGTGTGTGTGTGTGTAATTAGAAAAAGACAAAACCTCTGCCACAAGTCTGTCCCACTCCTCTGGCAGAGGTTATTCTACAGCTGTGGGCAGAAAGGAAATAAATCTGTGCTGCTGCTGTGCTGGAAGGGGAAGGTCTCACATTTCCTCACCCAGCTCTGGGACACTGAGTTCACACACGAGCCCTGCTTAAAACTCACTACACTCTTAAATACAACATACAGATGTAATAATATATATAAATTATATAAATTTACAGATGTAACTCTGTAGACTATCCCTGCCCAAGAAGAGGCAAGATCCAGAGAAGGATTGATGGGAGTCATTGCTCCCCAAGTCCTGTTCAGCCCAGTTTGTGTCTCCCAGCCATGCTCATGGGGAGAGGTGTCTCTTACCCGTGGCAGGGGTATCCAACCTCTCACTCCTGCCCTGCAAAGCTGCTGCCCAGAAACACAGACAAGGAAAAAGGAAAATTGCACATGAAAAGGAAAAATCCTGTCTCTGAAGGGTGGGATCAGCTCTCCAAGGCCAGTGAGCCTGGGCAGAGAGAAAAGGTAGAGCACAGCCAAGATGTCACTTGAGGACACAAGCTGAGAGACACAGACACACAGGAAAATTCAGACAGTATTTACTGCAGAATTAAACAGCCTGTCCTAAAAACTATTTCAGTATCCCTAAATGCACATTCAGTACCACACTTGCTTAGATAAACATGGGGGCTCACTTTGAAATGAAAAAACATCAGTTCTCTGCTGGAAACAACAAGAAGAGTGTCCTTAGTGTTGGATCTCAAGGATTTCTTAAAGACAGTTGGCACAAGGGAGGGAACACCTCGCTTTGCCTAAATTCCTTTTCCCCCATTGCTAAATAAAAGTCTCCTGAAAGCCACAACGGGTCCTGTAACTTTAAACCTGAGCTGAGATCATAATTTTGGTCCTGACCAAACAGCGTGGGGAGGGCGGGCCTGGCTGCTCATTGAGGACCACTTTAGGCTGCTCCCATCCCTTGGCTAAAGAAAATAATTCTGACTCCACTCAGTTTTCTTTAACTGCTCAGTTATCATCTGAAAAAACCTCCCCTCTTCATGCTACAGCAGCTGAAGGAATATTTGGAATACCAAAGTATTTTTTTGCAGTGATTTCTTTCTATCATCCTAATTCTCCACTGCCTCTAAAAGAAATAATCCGAATTTGGATCCGTCTGGTTTCAGGATTGGAAAGCGACTCTCCAAGCAGATCAAATATGTTTATAAAAGTTCTAGTCTTCATCTTCCTCCTCGGGAGCCTGCCTTTTGTAGCACTTGCTCAAGAAGGTAAGGAGAAAGTTTGGTTGCAATTATTTCCAGTCATTTCCTGTAATTTAGCAGTTTCTGTGCTCTCTCATGGGTTGCACTGTTACTCTGACCTGTTTGTAAAACTTTCTTTGAAATTCTTAAGCTGCAGCTGGGCATCTACTACAGCTGTGATCTGGAAAGAAACACAGCAAAAGATTTCTTCTGGGCTGAGTTTGAGTCTACTAGGAAAGAATTTTGTGTGTGTGTGTGTAAGGGAGGGAGAGGGGCAGGGGCAGCAGGGGAGATTTTCCCTGCACAGCCCCTGGAAATGGCTCCAGCCTCCCTGGAACACACAGCAGGCTCTGCAAGCAGTGATTGAGTTTTACTGACATTTAGGGGTGTAATGCCATGAAAATAACTTGTAAATCTGCTCATTCAGGGGTTTAACTTCTGTGCTTAGAGACATTTCAGATTCTCAGCATTTGAGCGTTATGCAGGGCTTTGCTAAGTCTAACTTAGCCATGAGCAATACATATACAATGAAGGAAACTAAACCAGGGGGAATTATTGACAGACAGATATGAAAAGTGTTATGTATCAAAAAGATTGATTTGGCTATGTATTTTGAATTGTTTAAGAAATTTGCAATATACACTTTTAGGTAAAATAAACGTTTAAGTCTTTCTACAGCTGAAGGAGAGGAGTCTGATTTGTTAGCAGTAAATCAGAATCACCCTGCCCAGGAATGTCATTTTGAAACTCAGCTTTTCTGAGCAGTATTTGACTCATGGTGAATGAATTGGCCATGAGGCAATGTGGCACAGAGTTGCCATGGCCATGGAGCTCGTTCCAAGGAGCAGCCCAGCAGTTTCAAGTGCCAGTGCTCTGAATGCAGTGACTTTAAACTCAGCCCACGGCTCTTTGAAAGCACAGATCTCCTCACCAGGCCTAGATTTGGGGACCCAAACTGAAAAAAAATGACCTGATTTTGGCCTGACAACAATCAGTATCATCCTGCTGAAAGGATGGAGCTATATTGATGTACATTGTGTGTGGATATTGACTCGAAACTTCTAATGGTGTTCTGTATGTCAGACCATGAGGCTGAAATTTGGAGTTATGCTTCAAAACTTCACAGAAAAACTAAAATCAACAGATATTAGGCAGGTCACAAAAGTTGTTTTCTAGGCTCACCCAGCCAGTTTGTTCTTAAAAAGCATCTATATTAAATGTACCAAAGTTTAAAGCCATTAGAAATAAGGCAAAACCACCACTATTTTAGAGAATTACCTTAAGCAGTCTGAGATACCAGAATTACAGATTAAAAGGTGTTTCATCTTCAGGCTTTTGAGAAGTTTTTAAGCATATTTACTCCCAACTCTGAGAGGAATCCAGCAATGATCAGGCTGAAATCCTACTAGTCATAATAAATATAAGAATATTTCCTGCTTGCAGAATCCTACCTCTGCTTTATTACCCATAGAGTTTGCATTGAACTCCAGAGCTGGATAAAAATGTGATTTACAGTATTTAGGGTTTTCTGTGTCTGTTTAGGTTTTGTGACTTTTTCTTCACATGAAGCCAGTAATTTAGGATAACTTCCAAAGGATACACCAGGCAAAGACTCCAGATAAAATAAGTCTGGAGTATTTAGTGTTTATCACTGCTGTTTACTGATAACCATCAGCAATTACAGGTTAGAACAGACATGAAATGACGATGCCTCCTTCAACAATCTCTGCTGGCTGACAGGGAATTGAGAGAAGGTTTGACTTGCACAGTGCTTGGTGGAGTGGCTTTATCCAGACACGTGAACCTCTGGGGAGCACAGCATGGCAGGAGGGTTTTAGAGGGAGAAGTCTCCTTCTGATACCTCTTAACCTGGAACAGGCCACAGGGAAACCTGCAGCTACCCTTTTCTTGTGGTTGGGCACTCCAGGTCATAGACTGAGACCAGATTGAGAAAAGCAGCTTTGTTTCCATCAGGAAGCATATTTCCAATTTCCAAAAGGATTTAATAATAATCATCATCATCATCATCATCATCAAAGCAGATATTTTTGGCCCTGCTGATCTTGTTCAGCATGTCAAAACTCAGGCAAATCTTCACACACAGAATCAGACCAAAGGAGCTGAGATGGAAATTGGCCTGAACAAGCATCCAAACCAGTGCTTAGCAGAGACAACACATTTCCTGATTCCAAACCTTTCCCATGGTGCTGTATCATGGCAGGGAGGGGGATTACTCTGTTGGCTGTCACATAACATGAACAAAAATTAACATGATTGCTTAGCAAGATACCACATGTCACTTGGGCTGTATCAACTGTCTATGTGCCTGATCTTACCTGGAGGCAAATATTAGATTATATTTCCTTATGCAAGGCAGGTTTATACTAGGTCATGTTACATTTGGTTTGGACTGAAAGTAAGAACATGGACAGGATAATTCAGATAAAAAATGTTTATATCATAAGAAAGGAAATTGAAACATATAGTCAGCTATGAAGGACTAAAAAGTTTTCGGTTTTTCAAAATCAAACAAAGAGAATTGACACAATCACAAGAAAAGATTGTTTCAAAAGAGTCCTGATTTACCCAAACTCCGTCACTATTTCAGTGGCAAAACCAAACAATAAAATCAGGCAATTCTAAAGCCTTTTGAAAATCAAACTCTGATTTGATTACAACTGCTGATTGTAAACAAAATGTACAAGCAAATGGAACAGTCACATTTGACTCAAAAGGGATCCAGTTTTCTACTAAATAAACACTGCATAACCTTTCATCCTGCATGAAGAATGATGAGTGCTCTTACACGTCCCATATATGCCTCTTCATGATATAAATCTAACCCTACATGTCCAATACCCAAAACAATCATCACTGAAAGGAGAAAATCCTCTTGCTGAATCTCGGTTAGTAGGTCTGCAAGTTAGTGTATCTGAATTTTTCAGTGTCTTTGTGGGAGACTGGCAGAGAACAAATAAAATTTGATTTCTTCTCAGCCGGGCAAGCAGAGAGGTTTGCACATCTGTATCCCAACAGTTAGTTTTTGAATCTGTAAGTTCACAAACAAAGAAAAGAGTCATATTTAAGGGCTTACAAGTGGACCTTTCATTAGCTCAAGCTGCACACTAAAACTGGAAACAGAGAGGCCAGATTCTCAGCTCCTGCAATTCAGCAATTTTACTGAATCTGTGCATTTACCTCAGACCAAGGACTTGTAAATCATCTGAAACAAACAAACAAACAAACAAACAAACAAACACACAAACAAATCAGCAAAGAACCTGGAGAACATTTAGGTGAATGACGAGGCAGTGCAGGAAGGTTTCAGGCTGTGAGGCTCCAGCAGGACCCTGTGGTGTCTCTCCATGTGTCACTTGAGGTGAGCCACACGGGGACCACAGAAATGCCACTGCTGCTGCTGGCCCAGCTCGGCCACATGGGCTGGCCCAGGGGCACGTTTATTTTGTTGGTTTGTTTGCTTTTTTGTCTGGATGTGGTCAGGGACTACAGGATGGAACCCAAATGCTGCCAGATCCTGCCACTTGTGGCCTCCCAGATGCTCTCAAAGGGCCCCTCTGATCTGTGTGTGCACAGACCATCCCCTCCACGGGGATTAACCCCACAGCAAAGCTCAGAGCTCTGCAGTGCACGATTTGTTACACAGAGCTTCAGAAAAAGATGTGGCATGGGGAGTATAGGTATGCTGGGATGTGCTAAAGAGAAACAAATGAGGAAAAATAAGAGACAAATGCACGACTGATTTCCAACTCTGCATCTCAGAAGCTTGGCCAAAAACTCTCAGAGGACATAGAAGCTGATGCTGAGCACATTCTCATGTTGCTTTATGACTTCCTCATGTTTTTTCCATCCTTGTACTTGTTGATTACAAACACTACAACATCCAGCACAAACTGCATCAGAATAACCCTTTGTGAGGGCACAACTCTGCTCTTAAACCACCACCATTCTCAGGCAAGCATGTACTCTGTTAGGAGAGCTTGAGACACTGCTAAATCTGTAAATGGGGACACACTTAACTCCAAACCCATAGTAAAATGTTTTTATGACTATGAAACCCATCCAAACATTAGGTAGTCTATTGTTAGTGGAGTATAAAAGTCAGACTAAACACATCTGAAGGGAACTTGCCTGCTGCATGGCAATATAAAGTAGGTAGCCAAAAATCACTGTGTGAACAGAATTAACACCTAAGAGATTCCAGCTCAGTGTCTGGCACGAGTATTTCAAATAAATGAGTTGAGGAACCTGCAGAACATTCTACTTGCAGGTACAAAGGGTTAGTAATCCACAGCAAGGCAGCTGTGAAAGGGCACGTGGCTGTAGCCTCAGCCTCAGGGAAGGAAGTAATTTAAGGAAAAGATTAATTTATTACTGTATTAGAGGTAATTTCTTAATTCCTTTCATTTGCATTTACATATCCCAGTATTTGTGTGCAGATGCCTGCTTTGTCCTGCACATCTGTCCAATTTGCTGATCCCTTACACCAAGTTTTGTACTTTTCTCCTTGTCTTGGCTGCAATTCTCCCTCCCAGTCAGCCATGCAGTGAAAGACTGAAAGTTCTGTGATTCTGCCACTTCACAGCAAGATACAAAAGACATTTACACCTTGATCACAAGCCCAACCTTGTTGTTCCACCCCTCACTGCTCAGAGGAAACAATTAGACTGTTAGTAAAACTGCAAACAGGGAAACAGGGTCACGGGGCAGCAAATCTCAATAAGAAAGCAATTTTATCCCATATTCATGGGATAGCAAGTCTGAGGTCAGCCTACTTAGTAGACAAGAAAGCAGAGGTTGACACAGCAACGTTATTAAAAGCATAAATTTGGAATACTCATCTCTAGTTCAGCAAGGAATATTTTAAAGGAATATCCTGTAATGGAGTTTGTCATTTCCTTCCTAATGCCCACAGCTCTGTGGCTGATTTTACCGTGCATAAGACAAAGCTTAGGAATTCTCCAGCTTCTCCTCTCCTGGCTTTGTTTCTGACTTTGGTTGGGATCATTGCACACCCCAAGCACTTGAAGAGCAGTTGCTTCTCTGTACCTGCCCAGTTAAAGCACATTCTGATTTGCTTTTCTGTCAGTAGAATATTGTAACATTCAGAAGAAATGTGATTTACTCGAGGAGCAGCCAAGTGGTTCTTTGCCACTTGGCACTGTCGATTTAAACTCTGGCTTTGTTCCTGTGGCTAAGCCAGCCCCAGCAATAAAACCATCTGGAGCAGGGTGTGGTGACCAAAGGAAATGTTTCTGACAATTCAGCAAAGCATTGTCATCACGAGCTACATGGAATACCAGACCAAAGCCAGTCATACCCTAAATCAGGCTGAGCTAAATCCTTCCTTGTGCTTCACGACCATTTTCCAACTGGCAGACACTTTCCAAAGTTTCTGGTATTCTGTCACCCAGCTTCCTTTGTTATATATAGCAAAGCTGTCAGTCTTTGTCTAAGGAAACTGCAGAAAGCACTTCAGGATTTAGACAGCACATGCTTTCTCCTGAACAACAGTCTAGACACTTAAATACACGCCAGGGGATTTTTAATGGCATGACAGATGACTCCAACTCCAGAAAGAATTAACAGAGAAAGAAAATGCCAATGTTGTGGCCCCAAACAGGCCAAGGACACAGAGCTCTCTGGATACTGCAGATATGATTTTGCAGGAGCCCCAGGCACAAATGAGTATTTCAGTTCTCATTAACAAACTTCCCTACTTCTCTGAAGTCTGAAAATTTTAACTGCCCAAAGATTCAAGTTGCAAAATACCCAGAATTCACTACATCATATTCTTCAAACCCTTACATTTCAAAGTACAAAAAATTTTGTGGCTTGGATTTGGCAGTGTTGAACAATTTCACAACAAGAGACACCTGTATACTTAAAAAAAAAAAAATCCAAAAATATAAAAATAAGGGAAAACTATCCTTAGACAAAATTAAGCTAATGTTGTAGGTTTTGGACATGACTCTTGAATTGAGGATGAAGCCAAATCACAGACAAAACTGCTTTTGAAAATCACGGATCTGCTGTATTTAAAAGGCAGATCCCTTGCAAATCATGCATTTTTGTTACCACCATGAATAGAAGTTCTCACTGAACTACAACAGAACCAATTCCAATAATGAGATACTGGCTAAGACTCGGTTTGTTCACAATCAAACAAAGGTCTCTAAGTGAAGAATACTTCTGCAGAAAGGGAATTCCTGTATCAGGACACAAATGCTGAAAGAAATGCAGTCAAAACAGGATGGCCAACACACACATCCATACACAGCCCTTCAAACAACACCACTCTGCCTGTAACAGTTCCGGAAGCAGATACTGAAAACCATCAGTCAGCTCCAGATGTTTGCTCAGTTACATTTCCAACAGAAAAGTGATATGTCCCAAGCGACCCATCCTGCTAAACTCTCTGCTGGCTAATATTTTTAGTTGTTAGAAATAACTGAAGCTGGTTTTATTTTTTGGGGCTTTTAGTCATGTAGAAGCAGAGGGCAATGAGCAAAGGATTATTGCAGCTCTTGCTGGAGGGAATGCTTTAAGGTTTGCCATTTTCATCTCCTGGTCTCTTATCAGAAATGGAAACATTCTATTTTGAGGGCTTCCTATTTCAAGGACTATTCCTATTTCAAGCTAAAATACAGGCTTACAACTGCCTTCACCCACCAGTGTTTGGGTTTATTCAGGTTTATACAAAGAAAGAAACGAGATCCTACAACATTTTTCATCTTCAGAAGTGTCTTTGTTGGTTTTGGAGATACCTGAAAGAAATGCTAATGAACAACAGTTTTACAACTCCCTCTCCTTCCCAACACAACCACTGTGCTTTGAAAGCAGTCCTAAGAGGTTTCTCTAGTAAACTGTCACTGTGCATGGAAGTAGTGAGCTCAGCTTCCCCTAAGTGGGTCATGGGAGGTTTTCAAAGTAGTGTTAAACTTTTAAAGACATCAAATTTTGTCCTGGTGTGAGAAGCTGCAGCCTGAGAGCAGCTGGAACTTTGAACTGAAAGGCTCCCAGCTGGAACTTTGGCAGGAGGGGATGCAATGATTAATTCACATCTGCAGCAATGTATAGCTGCAACAGAGGAGGCTCCTTTGGAGACAGCCCCAGCACTGTGAGGCAATGTTTTTATTTACAACCTCCTCGAAGATAATATTAAAAACACATGCAGAAGCACCACTTAGCCCTGACTCTTGCCACGTTTGGCCCACATCAAAACCAAGAAATGACACAAGCACACACCCCTTCAATCCCAGTTACATTCCCTTTGATGTCAGTGGTGCTGAGCCTTGTACTGGCTACAGCGAAAGAAGCTTAAAGTCCAGCAGTGTCTCTCAATTTCATTTCAGTATTTAATTATTTATGACTTTCTCCAACAAAGAGCTGTCTGATGTCCAGTGTTCCTTCCTACTAATGCAGAGCACTGATAATAAACTGCCTGCCAATCTTTCTCTGGGTAATAGTTTGATAGTGTGTAACCACCACCCAGCCACCTCCACTGCTGGTGTAAAATGAACCTGGAGATGGAGTCCAGGGACTTCTCTGCATCAAATACAGAACCTCAGCTTGACCAGGGCTGGGGCAAGACCTTCAGGCTGGCAGAAACCAGACCAGTCTGGGCTTTGGGCACTTCATAGGGAAGCCATATTCCAGTTTCCCTTTGCAGTTTAGGAAAGGCAGCACTACCAAGGGTGACCCAAATCTCAGGTGAGCTGAATTATCTTCTAGAGGTATTTATTTTTCAATACAGACTATAAAAGAAGATAAGGGCAAGCAGACACTTTATTTAAGTGCCTTTATTAAGAACCTAAAATTAGGCAAGATTAATCTGGGCCACCTCCTTCTGTCAATCACAGCACTGACAGGGCAAAGGCACTGAAATAGGTTTTCTACTCTCGTGGCCAAGAATCTGCAACAACTGTCACACGAAGAAAAATTATTTTATGTTTCTTTGTGACATTCACTAATTTTCTACACCTTTGCTGTGTGACATGCTTTCCTTTCCTGCCTTCACTATCAGGCAGTTTTCAGAGCTGAAAGCTCCTGCCATGCCAGGAGTATAAGCAGCTTCTCTCAATAAGCTGCTTGTAGTTAACATACAAAATTTATTTCACCTTCTACTGGGGGATTTTCCTCTAGTAATTGGTTTTCTCCATCTGTGCTTATTTTCAACTAGTGAATAAAGGACGTTTTTTCTCTTCTGACTGGGATTGCAAGGTAAACTGATCCATACACATTTGTGTTGTGAGTTCTATTGCTATTTCTTTGTTCACACTTAACACTTACATAGCCATGCTTGTACGTCACAATGCTGTATTTTAAAGATATAATTAGAAGCAAAAAATAAGGATTATAAAATAGTGCTATATCTTAAATCACACTGATATTTAGAGAGTGTCTAAATATACAAGAAAAGTCATCCCCTTTTATGCTACTTCAACAATACCTGGGGTATTTCAATCAAAAATGACCAAACCATTATTTTTACCATCTAATTTGGAACTCTGATTTACCCTGTTCTAGTCTTTCCATGGAGTATAAAGTGATTTCTGGGAGAATGACTGGCTTAATTAGCCACTGTATTTGGCCTCATGTTGGCATAACATAAATATAATTTCTTCATCTTCTGCTGCCTAAAGGACTACCAGCACACCAGCTCCTAAACAGAAACTGTGTCTGTATTCAGGCTGTAAGGATACAGAAATATAAAATTCTATTTACTTCAGTAAACATGGAACGAGAAATCTAAGTTTAGTTCAGTGTTTGGTTTCTTGGCAATGGGACAAAGCTCTCAATCTTACATTGGTGGAGATGGATAAAAATTTTCTGGTTTGGTTCAGAAAGCAATTTTGGGAGCAAAGGAAAAATATTTGCATGTTTCCAGTAGAATTAAAATAAGAGTTTTGAGCAAAACCAGGAATTCTTTTTTTCAATGGCAAATCATTCATGTTCTGCATGAAAAATTTCCTTTAAGTTCTCAGCACATTTTAAAAACAATTTTAAAATTAAATATTAGTTTTTTAATTTCAAATAACAGTTTTATATTAAAAGAGGCAGGTAAAAATGAACAAAATTTAAATGGAGTTCACAATTAAAGAAAAACATTTTCTGAGTGATATCTGCACAGCTGATCCAAAGAGATTTAACTCTTTTTTTTTTTTCATTTTTGACTGCTATCAAGCAAAATGCCCATCCTTCCTAATTTCAGTCACAGAACAAAAGCTGTTTATTTGCCTCTATATCATATGTAAAACAAGTAGGGTGCATTTAGGAGTAGTGAAGTTTTCCATTAAAAGTATTTGGAACCAATCTAACAATTCAGGAATTGTCTAACTTCATGTGCAGAGGAGATGAGAATGTTTTTAGGTCACTAAATAAAAAGTGTAATTAGTAGAACCAGTGTTACAATTTAATAAAACAAAGAGGTTGTGAATATTTCTCATGCCTAAGATATTCAAATGGTACTGCAATTTTAATTTTTAAAAGAACCCCTGTGAAGAGCTGTCCTTCTTCTGATCTGGCTGCTTTGATAAACAGAAGTTAGATGCATTATTTGAATCCAGGAAAGAAGTTTTCAGAAGTTTTTGGTGTTTTTTTTCCTCAAATACTTGCTCAGGACATCTACTATTTGCTCTTTGCTTTGGTTTCAGCACTGGTATCTGGAATTAGCAGGACCTTCATGCCCCAGGCAGCCTCACCTGGCTTTGTAATCACCAGGAATTACAAACTCCCAGGAGCTCTCACACCACATTAACATCACACTCTGCCTCTCACAGTTTATGAATCAGCACAAAATTGGATTAAATAATACTTAGGTTTTCAGCACATTCTTGGTGCTGCCAGTTATCTCCACACTGCTGTATCTTTCCTGTTCTACCTTGTTCCAGCTCATTTCCCTACCAAAGAATTATGGCTGTATTTGTAAATTAACAGCACTGTGTGGGCCAAAATCTAAATATCCATTTTATCAAAAAGCACAGATGAACTAGGTGTCTAGAATAAAATAAAAAACCCTTACATTGTTATCTAAAAATTCAAGTTATGGCAACCAGGGTTTGCAGCTTTAGAAAAGCCTCAGAACTGATTTGTATAGGAATATTTCCAAACTATAGCTGCATCCATAAGCATTGATGACAGCTCTAAAAATAAAGATTGCAGCTGGGGCTGAGCTGAAAGATGGGAGAAAGCTTTTACTATTTTAGAAAATGGAAGATGCTTGAAATAATCTGTCCCAATATATAAGCTAATGCTTAGCTTGAAATCTGGAATCATCACATCCACTTTGGAGAAAATTTTCTTAATAAAAAAGAAAATCTTTTCTTGGACAAAATGTTAGTAACCAGTATGTTTCAAGGCTGTACCAGAGTTGAGTGATGGGTGCTTCAGCTTTTTGTACTCCTGCTTTGGACAAGGGTATAACAGAATTCAGGCTTTTTCCAAATAATTTCCCATTCCCATGTGGGCAAGGGCAGGGATTCAGAACACTGCACAGAGGTCATGCTTAACAAAGTTTATGTGTCAGAGGAGACAGAACTTGTGACTATCAAGTAAAATCCTGACTCATTTTCTAAAATTTTGTTCAGCAAGCTCAGTTCTAGAAGGAGAAGAAAGTGCAACAATCGATTTCAGAGACAGAAATGACACAGAATTTGAAGAATTACCAACAATAGTGAGTATATAATGCTAAATAAAAGATCCTTTATGCTACCTTTTTATTCACTGCCACTTCCCACCTCTTCCAACCCAGTATCTCTCAAACAGTTTCAGTGAAACTAAACTCAAAAACTACTTTACAAAAACCCACTGGAAAAAGGCAGGTCTGCAAAATTCTGCAGCCTCCCACACCTTTTGCAGTCCCACCAGGAGATCTGACATACAAAGCCTCTAGCTGGGAAGACAGATCAGCTTATTTTGGTTTGTTTTGGTCACTGTACACATGTCAAACATGAGAGGTGACAGCTAAAAAAGCACCCACACCTGACAGACCAAGAAATTTCAATCTACTTTATACATGTAGACTGAATGTACCAAGGTTTCCTTTTCCCTCTTTCCCTGCCAGTCCTTGTCATTGCCCACAAGACTGCACAATGTAACAAATCTCTTGCAGTTTGGAGAGCTGAAGACCACAGAAAGTTCCTTTGTCCCGGATGGAGAAAGTGAAAATGCTACTGCTTATGAAATTACCACACCAAGCGTTGATGGTAAAAATCCTTTTCATTTCTATTTTTACGTATCAAAGTTCTACTGCCATCTACTAAACAATATCTGGAAATCTCAAACACCCTCTCAAACTTCATTTGCTCACTTTCTATCAAAAGAACAACCTCAAACCAGTGTGACAAAGTCAATAAAATTTTCCTTGGGTATAGCCTTTCAAATTGGAAGGCAACACTCTGTACAAAGCAGAGTGGGTAATTATTGTTAATTATAATGATTGTTATTGATAATTATTGTAATTATCTTTCTGGCTTTACAGGTAAATGGAGCGGGGAACCAGAGGAGCCTGATGAAGGTATTAAAGAGAAGATTTGCTTATAAAGGCAAGGGGGAATGTAACTGCCAGGCAATTCCCTTTCCAGCAGCCCTTCCTGTGCCCAGGCCATTAAATAAAAGTTTCAGGGGAGGCACAGCCTGCTCCCTGAGCTGCCTTCTCTGGTTCACCTGATCCCTGTCTCCATACCCACACCCACATGGAGCCCTTCAGCCCAAAGGCACGCTTGCAGGCTGCTGAACATCCAAACCTGCTTCAGAATTCACAAGACAGGAAGAAATTTTCCCAAGGAGCGGGATGCAGCAGAACAGCACCAGGTCTATCAGTAGCCTCTTACCAATGGTCTCCCCGGGATACTTACTAACATTCCCAATTTCTTCTTTCAGGTGGTCTGGGAACAATTGCACTGGTTGGAATAATTATTGGAATCATTGTTGCAGTTGGAATCCTTGCAGGAATAATAATTGCAGTTGTAAGGAAGATGTCAGGCAGGTACTCGTAAGTAAATTGCTCATCAGGCTTTTTCTTCAAGCATCTTCCTCTGAGCAGGGGCACAGGAATCACTTGGGAAATTTCTAAGGTTTCTATTTTGACAAAACAAGCAATTTTCCAGTTTTACAGTGCCTTAGACAGACTCAGCAAGAGCTGCCAGTGTGGTATGGGGTCTGCATGCTCTCATGTGCCTCAGGAGAACTTCCCAGACTATGTGCACATGCTGTTTTAATATCAGGTGCTTGGGGCTGGGATTACTCTGGTGAGCAGAGTCATTACTAGGAAGTAATATAGGACAAAATTCCAAAAGTACTGGATATTGAGGAGTGATCTCTACTGTAATTTTTGGTGACACACAAATCTAAAAAGTTTTACAAACACTGAAGGAGCAAGAAAACCCCAGAAAACTGAAGATATTGTGGACCAGGAGAAAACAAAATAGGAACTAGGAAGAGAAATTAAGAGATGATAGAAAAGACAAAGAGAAGGAGAAAAGATCATGTAACTTATATTTGGCTGACGATGAACAATGAAATGTCTACTTTTTGTTTTCCAGGCCCTAGACACAGTTGAAACAAGCAACCATGCCATCCCATGCCAGAAAACACAAGTGCTACTTATTTTATACAAACTGAAGACTATTCCTGTATTTGTGTGAGAAGATGATCCATGGAAAATATAGTCAAAGAATTTCAGCTCTATGGGGATACCACACAGCTCTAAGGACCACCCTCACACCCCCCCTGCACAGATCACAGAACATTTAATAGGATTTTGTACTAACCAGAATTTTACTAGAAGAAAAAGATCTTGCAGTAAGAAAAGACCCCGCAGCAAAGAGATGTACATCTGAAATGTAATTTGCAGGTATTATATGCTTGGGTTTTAAATGCTACCAAAGATTATTTCATATTATGTTATATGTATTCTTTTAGAACAAACAAACAAAAACAACAACAAAAAAATGTTCTGACTGGTTAAGTGCTCCTGGCATTTATCTACCACATGATGTATCAAAAAGGAAGAATTAGCTTCAGTGAGAACCAGTTATCTACTAAGTAGGAAAATACTGGATATTGGAAGCTAAAATCTTTCAACTACTGATACAGATTTCTGCTCTTGATACTTATGTTATTTTGTGGCAAAATATGGTAGGTCTGGCTGGAACTGATCTACCAACTGAAAGCTCTCTCATCTGACTATGGCATCAGGAATTTCCTGACTTCTCTTGTTGCAGAGACATGCAGGAATTGAAATACACATCCTGAATTAAGGGGTGCTTGGAAAATACCCAGTTTTGATGGGTCACTTTAGAGCTGCCATGTAGAAGCTTTTGAATTAGTGTATGCTGTGGTTTTTCTTTATGCCCATCCCAGTTTCTAACTGTAGAGTTGATTTGTTTGACAACATGTGCAACACCAGGTCAGAATGTATCACTGAGGTGTGATGCAGCTTTGGAGTCTGCAGCTTTTCTGGGGCATTTTTAGAGCAGCACAACCTGAGTGTACAGAGCTCAGAGCAAAGGCTTTGCATGTCAAGTGGCTGCAGTGCATCAGGTTTCCTAAATTTTATGGCACTTCAGTGTTTGGTGTAAAAATCATGATAATCAATATTGTCATCCATTGTTAAATTGGTCAGCTTATCTGTGTTTTCCTTTCTGTTTCTTTCATGTGCCTTGAGCTATAATATCAATACAAGCTTTGGAAATAAAAATCATAATATAAACTCTGTTATTTTACAATAATTTTTCTTGGTTTTCTTTAAAAAAAAGTAAAATGTCTTAAACTTCCTTCAATTTTCCTGACTTATTTTGCTACTTTTCTTATCAATGCAATGCCTACAAACAACTCATTTGACACTGATAAATGAAACTATAATTGAAAACTAAACATATGAGAGAAAACTAATTCAGAAGTCTTTAGTTAGTTCCAGAGCTGATGTGATGAGACCCTCAGTCTGTGACCAAGCAGTTAGCTTAATCTTTATTTTTGTGTAAATTCATATGAAAGCAGGAAAATCTCAGTTTTTTCTTCTGGCAGCAAAAGAATATTAATTCTGTTAGCCTCAGTTTAACGATTTCTTATGTGTACTGGGAAATACTCCATAAAGTGCTCTGATGCCTGCTCAAATGCATGGCATATGGAATTATGAATTATTCACCCATTGGAGGGAATAGCACAGATGTCACCAGTTTCTTCTGCATCAGCTCAGTCACTGCTAATTTGCAAATACCAAAATGAGGAAACCTTTCTTATGCCACCAATTGTAACAAGCTCCCCATCTGAAAAATGTACAGCAGAGAACCTTTCTGGGCAGTTCTGAGTTTCCCTGGATCATGGACAGAACAGTTGAACAGGCAGCATCCTGCTCAAGGACACTGTGTTTTGTTTCTACTCCAGAAGATATTTTAACTTCACAACTACTTAATTTTTCTGGCCTTAATTGTGCCTTTATAGTCCACCTCCTTGTTTAAGGCAAGTTTTTTTAATCTTAGGTTAAAAAATCAACCCTTGACCAAATGGCCCATGCTCCACTGAAACATTTAGGGGGCTTCCAGCAGTGGAGACTCAGCACTAAATATTGTGCTGTACTAAATCTGACCCGCAGAAACATGAAGACAATTTCCTTCTGATTATCAGTTGGAGTCCAGAATACTCCATTATGACTAAAGAAAGCAAGGATTCCAAAGAACCAGAAGATATCTCTTATTTTGAAAATTCAGCAACTGCAGCTGCACTGATACATTCAATATTCTGATGATTCATACACCTTGCTGCCTAGAAATCTCAAGTGCAGAACATTCTGATCAACTTCAAGCAAACCTCAGGAAACAATGGAAAATGCATTAAAATCTTGCACATTTGTTATGTATCTATGTGTTACTGAATCCTTAATTTAATTAATCCGTAATTTCATGTTACAAATGTTTTGGAAATGCAGACTAAAGATGCACACAGAGGTTTGTATTTCCCATGAATCTACATTCAGCAGCATTCTGTGGCTGAGCTGTCATTGCCTTGCATTCTCCAGCTTCCCATTACCAGTTTGGGACCTCAAAGGTGGGTTGAACACAAGCTTTGTGGGTTTTTGGTAGAATTTCTGTGGATGATGGGACCTTTTCTGCTTTGTGAAAAGTCAAACAGCACATTGTCCTAGGGCAAATAAATCCTTCTGTGAGCTGAAATCAGTGATCAGCACATGCTTCTACAACCAAGGCCAAGGCCAGGAGTCTTCCTATGCACAAGAACACACGAGGAAACAGCAGCTCCAGACTTTCACCAGCTGGCCAAGCTTGACTTTTATTCACAGGGAACAACACTCAATAAATCAACACTTGCTTTTAACTTAAAGTCCTCACTCGTGATCATATTCATTCCTTTAGAGTTAGTAACAATAATGCTCCCTTTTGCAGCTTGGCTTTGAGTCATGAATGTGGCTCTCCTGAACAGACAAGCAGGCACCAGGCTTCCTGTGAGAATGCCAGATGTCACTAAAAAATATCATAAACAGAGCTGTCCCCTTGCATTTGTGTCTGTGGGGAAGATACACAGCAGCAGTAACTATGAAAGCAGTGACTTGATACCTCAATATTTGTAATAGTTCTGGACATCAATACAGCAATTCTTACAAGAGGTCATTTCAGGTGTTTTTCCTGTAAGAACAGAAAATGTCAGAAGAATTAATTCAATAAAACCAGCGCCAAAATGAAGAATTATGGAGATTGACTTATTCCTATAAATTTAAGAAGTATTCATTTATAGTTAAATACCAATTAAAACATGCAGCAATTGCTTAATATTTTAGGAGCACTGCAGTAGACCATTGCAATTATCTTAACCAAATCTTATTTTATTAAAGAGTAAGGACACCCTGTACATAAACACCTCTGTAAAGAGTTCAAACTCAAAAGCACTGATGCATCATTCACAGGATGGCAAGTACTGCCAGATGAAGTGACTTACCAAAGGTTGTAACAGGTAAGAGAAAAGCCACCCCAGGAAACTTCAAACACTAAACATTAGTCCTGTCACAACTTCATACTAGTTCCAATGAAGTGATGTTCCATTACATCTTATGGTAACACCATCCTTAATATTCTTGGCTATAAGATAATAAAGAATAGATAGATAAATAGATGAATAGATTCTTTACTGTAAGATATTCTTGCTATAAGATAGGAACAAAGCATACAGAGCAAAGAAACACCTTACTGAATCTCCTAGACCACTCAGGTCAGAAGTGTGCTTGGGTTGCTTCTGATGAGGAACAATCTAAAATTAATTTCTCTGGCATCAGCTGAAGTTCTGCAGTGTTGATGCTGCTGAACCTCTGTAAAGCTGAGGTTTTATCTGGCCTGCACTGTGCCTGAAGACATTGTTACACCTATTTGTACTCACCTACTTCACAGCTGAAATATCAGCTTGGCCATACCTGTCCTTCTGAAGACAGCTTTTCTAAACTAAAGGATTAATCATGCTGAAATTCCCAGCATTTTTTTTGCTTGACAACCCCTGATGGATGCAGGAGGTAACAGGGGATCTGTAACATAACACCAGGTGCCATAATGAGAAGGCTGAATTAATGCTTTGTACACTTTTCACAGCTGCAGCACAGAGGTATTTACAGATAAATAAACCAAGCATCACTTTGGCCACGTGCCTTTGTCCAGGTCTTGTGGATTTAGGCAGCAGACCAAACCCACAGCTCCCCCTGCTCTGCAGCAAACAGTTGGGCTGCAACACAAAGATTCCCATTCAATCTTGGAGCTTGTTCAGCTCTTCCAGGCTTGAGAAGTCAGATTTTCACTCTGGTAAATGCTAAACTGGCAAATGTCATAGCAGGCAAAGGAGTGCTGCACATTCCATGCGTTTTCAAAGCTTTCTTCTGTCTCCAGAAGGCAGTTGGCAAGGATGAGTGATTATTGAGAGTTCAGAACCAAAACCAAGGAGTGACATGCACAAAAAAAGAGGAAGATGGAAGGAGAAGGGAAGGTAGAGAACTGCAACACTTTGTCTTGGCTAAAATTTAATTTTTATTCACATTTCCAGCTTAAGCTAAACTTGAACAATGGACTTGCCAGCCTGTGGTCTACTTCAGATGTTAGCTCACATCAGGACTGAGATAAACTTGCATCAGGGAAAAAAATTCTTGAAAATGTTACAACCTTATCTTCTGATGGGAAAGGCAGTAAGAGTGATACTGGTGGAGCACAGCAACAAATCCAGTAACAGCCATGTGAAAAAAGCTGGGTTTTGAAGGGGAAGATGGTCCTATCAAAGGGGAATCTGTCCTATTCTTCAGAGAACCCTGGAGCTTCTTTCTCCCATGCAGAACTGGAAGCTATCGATGTTCTAAGAATGTGGATTTCATTGTACTGCATGAGCCCTTTAACTAATTTTTCTTAAAATTACTGGTAATAACTCGAAGGCAATACTGTCCAGCAACTGAGTTAAGTCACTGACTAGAAGTGGATAAGCCTAAATCTTTACTGAAATATTCCCTTCTTCCCTCCAGAATGACCAAACATTCTCTAACAAGGCGATTTTAAACGTACTGATGTTTGTCTTAGGAAATTAGTACTGTATGTCTCATTTGAGCTGGGAAGCAACTCCATTTCCTGCCTTTATGAACCATGTTATCCTCAAATAACACATTCCTTTGAGTCCTGTGGTTATTTTGCCTGATGACATTTGGTTCATCCTATGCAGGAAACAGGGAAGGAATTAGCAGGTTCAGCAGGTGTGCTCAAGGGAAAGGCGATAGGAATGTCAGCTCTTCCTCATTTCCTATCCACTACAGGAATAAACTCCACAGGAGTTGAATAAGCAGCAATAACTGAGCACAGTGTAGTACATTCCAGCTTCCTTCTTGAAGGAATGTCATCTCCTGTACATCAGGCACTGAGGCAATTTACTGAGAAATAAGGGACAGCCAGAGCTGTTTTCCTGCCTACATCCCTACAAATGGTTTAGACAAAGAGAACTGAGAAAAGTCCACTTCTCATCACTTAGAGCTTTATATATAGGTGACCTAAAAGCCAGCCCTTAAAGACAAGTTGTATATAAAAAGCACAGCTCACTTTTACAGTAGAGCAAAGGCTGCCTGTTATAAAGCAGTGGATAAAAAAATTTCTTCCACTATAAAGTGGGAGAATTTATTAGTTTAAGTTGCTGTTCAAAGTTCTGTTCGTGATCCTGACCTGGACTTAGCCTGAAGAAACTACTCCTGGAACTAAGATCTGAGTCTTTGTAATAGACAAAATATTAATATGACCATGTAAGCATACATTACTACTAATCACCTCTCACAAGAAGGCAAAGCCTGCCACCTGCTCATTTAAACCTGGAAGCACTGAAGTTAAGAAATGTTTAACTCATAACTATGAAGCTTATCTTTGAAAACAACTTTCCTGATGAATTCTTCTAGTTCATTTTGTCATGATTAATACTTAACTTACTAACACAATATGCATGCTTGATTGAGGGGAAAGCAATGGAATTATTGAGAAGGTAAACCATGCTTGCATTTTATGTAGAAAAGTGAGAAAGAGCCACAAGAATAACTTCAGATTTCATACACATAACAAAAAACAATGGGTAAAGAAATGCATGAGCAGAATATTAAAATTAAAGACTGCTCACTGCAGGCTGATGTAGATGCATGATAACTGCACACTCAGTAAGCTGTACCTGAGCCCCAGCTAGTGGTGGGAATTACTGATGGCATTTTTACAGGAAAGATGAACATGTTCATAACAGAAAAGCTTCAGATTCTTATGTATTCCCTCCTACTCATCAAGCCTAGTTTTATTTTTAAAATGCTTCCAACAAAACAAAAGCTACATATTGGTTACTCATGGTTTGTCTACGCCATCTATAGAGCACTATAGTGGTTCTGGTTGATCCAGCTGCTGGAAATTGGAAGAAGCAGGAGTGCAGACAATGAGATGCTTTCTCCATTCTTGGTGCTATTTTCATCCTCTAAGCCAGCTTGTCATTACACATGTAGTAGGCAGCACAACCAAGAGTTGAAAATGATTCTTAGGTGTTCTTCCTTCCATGGAGTATTGCCAACATATTGTCTCAACATAAATATTTCTTGATTAAGCAAGTTTAAGTGATTAATTCAGCTAAGAAAGTCACGGTCATCAATTTTCTGGGCCCAATCCTGTAGTGTTCAAATCAGTTTATAGAGATAGTCCTAAAATATCTGCTCTAGTTTGCATGGAGATTGTCCAATGCCATTGATAAATTTACGTTTTAGTGAACTTTATCTTCAGCCCTGTGACACGGTGTAATTTATACAGATGAATTTTAGCCAGTTAGTGTGAGCAGTATGCAGAAAATGGCTACTTAGTCTATCTTAGTACAACTGCCCCATCCCTGGAAGTGTCCAAGGCCAGGTTGGACAGGGCTTGGAACAACCTGGGACAGTGGAAGTTGTCCGTGCCCATGGCAGTGGGGTAGAACTGGATAATCCTTAAGGCTCAATCCAAACCATTTTATCAAGTCCTACAGAATATACCTGCTGAAGATCTCAGCAGCTGTCACATTCTGGAGAGGGCAATTACCAATCTTGGACAGGAGTAATCTCTTGTATAAAACAGGGTAAAAGTCTTGGATCACAACTTGTGATCAGGAGGGAATGAATCAACATAACTGACTCAACAGCCCTCTCCTGTCCCATCAGATATCCTGGTTACCCTTGTGCTGAACTCTGTCAAATGGGAGTTGTGGGAAAGCCCCCTGGAGCAGGATATAGAACCCAAATATCTGAGATTAACTAGGTATGACCTATGATCAACTCCATGAAGTGGTCCTGAAAAGGGCCTGCTCCATAGCTGTGGGAAAAGCAGCACTTGTGGGTCAGCAGGTGAGGAACTTTTTACAGTAACAGGTGAGTGACAACACAGACAAGAGTGACAACCAAACTATGAGACATTTGAGTCATGTGAAAGCTTGCTTTAAGCTGTGAAAAATTAGATTTTGGTTACAAGATCTGCTAGTGGTGCAGGCTGTAGAAAGCAGAAATGAGGACTGTGAAGGACCTTGAGGTTAGAAGGGCTCACCTAAACCCACAGGAATACTTAATGGTTGAGTCTTAAGATCATTCCCTAGGACATTTTGAGAACAACTTCCCAAAGTATCTTAGCAGTTCAGTCAATTCTTTATTTTCCAAAACTACACTTCTAGAAGAAGATGGTAATATTGCTTAAATTCAGAGCTATTAATAACCAGTAACCCAAGCAGTTCAGTCTTTCCCAGAGCCATAACATTAAGCACATTGTCTTTTATGTTTGTAAGGACAAACCAGAACAGCACAGAAAGTTACAATAAAAGAGACCTTGCCCCATTTAACAAGAGAAGAACAGGCCATACTGGTATCACTAGAGTCCACCTACTCCCAAGGCTACTTTAGAACTTCTGATAAAAAAAATCTTTTCTAGAAATGTTTTTTCCTGCCATGGCTCACTAAGATTTTCACACATAAGAAGATAATTCACTTTAACCACAAGTCACCTTTTTAGTCAGCCTGAATATATTCAGTCAGACACACAAGATTTACAAAAAGATTTTTGCCAGTGTGTGTTTACACTCCTCCAAATAACCAGGAAACCTTATTCATCATTTTAGCACAACAGCAGAAATACTGATGTTTTCAGAATACAAAAAATTAAGTGTTCAAAACTTTATTCAAATAAAGATTTGTAGGCTTCTCTGACAACTGAAAATGTAAATTAAAAGTGCAGCTCCCCTGGAACACCACCAGATGGTAGATATTCTCAGTATAAATGTGGGGAAAATAATGATGACTTGTTCATACAGTTGGAGAAAAGTTATCATTTCTGTTATTTATACTTTGGGGAATCTTATACTTAATCTTGAAGACAGAAAGGTTCATATTCTAGCTAGTTGGGTATGTAATTTGTTCCATGTTTTAAATTTTTTTGTTACAGGTGTAGGGCTCTAACATGTTAAATAGGAACCTTGATATTTCTTAAAATAACCCCCAAACTTACACAGGTGTAACTAGTCTAGCTTTCTTATAAAATTAAATGTTAATACAGGTAAATTAAAATTAATTTTGTATAATAAGTCAAAGTAGTTTAAACATATTTGAGGTTTTCTTACTACTAAAATTAGAGACTTCAAAACTGCTTATGGTGTACCTATACAACATTTTGTAATATAAAGGCACCCTGAGTGTTCCAGGTGGAAAAATCACCGTGTCCTGTTATTTTTCATCCCGTGTTCCTGTTATTTTTCAGTCTGCTGTTGCTTGCCAAAGCTAAGCATCAATGCAGAGGTGTTCAAATTCCCTGGCAGTGTGTGTCTTCCAGATGTATGAAAGGTTATGTTTGTAGCTATGTTTCTTGGTAATATGGTGATTGTTTTTAAAAAGCTTTGTTTTGATAAGAGTGAGCAGACAGGTGATTTTGCTGAGGAAATCTTCCAGCTTCATGGAATGGAATGGGATTCCTCTGTCCTGATGCCATATAAATACTTTTTGTGTCCAGCCTCACTGACAGTTTTAATGTTACTCATTGATGTACATGATCAAATAAATGTAAAACCTTTCTGAACTTACTCTTATCTGTAACTGTATTAATGTCCTACAGATTTCAGTTGGCGGTTTTCCTCCAGGAAAATGGCAAATTCTTAACAATTCCAGGTAAAATACAGTCCTAGCCTGGGAGGAATACATCTTTGACTGCATTATGAATAGAACATTCAGGAGACAAATTAATGGCAGAGACACTGTTATGTCCTGCAGTACAAATACAGACATCTCCCAGCAGGCCATTATGGAGGTTTTTTTTCCCTCTCAGGTACTTGCTCAGAAATTGCAGTGAAAAAAACTTGGTTTAGATGGAACAGTACAATTTATGTGCAGCACAAACAGATCCCAAGCCAGCATCAGCCTGGGCTCCTCAGGGCTGTGAGGGTCAGTCCCTACATCACCTCAGTGACCCAAATAATTTCCCAACTCGTTGGCTTTTTTTTTGTTTTCAGTCACAGATGAAAAACTTGTGGAGCTACTTTACTACAAAAAAGATTAAAAAGACATTAAAAAACCCCCAAAGCAATGGGAAAGAGAACTTGGAGAACCTGTTGAGTGTCTGGCAGGGGGTGGGGGTGTCTGGGGCATGCGGGGTGATCTGAG
>VWZS01004197.1:102047-125661 GCA_013397075.1 Rhabdornis inornatus | reverse complement strand
GGAGCCAGCGGGGGTTGCTGCGGATGCGGAGCCGCCGCGGGGTCCGCGGGGAGGCGGCGGCCGGGGGCGTGAGGGCAGCGGCGGCAGGTGCGGGACCTGTGCCCGCCGGGAGTGGGAGCGCCCCGGGGAGGGGAAGCGAGGGCGGGAGATGGCGAGGGAGGCAGCTTGGAGGAAGATGCTCCGTCCCCTGGGCGGCTTTTTCAATTTTTTTAGCTTGAGAATGCTGCCTCGGAAGTGTCGGCTGGCTCCTGCCGCTGCCAGCCCGATGCTGAGAGAACTCTGCTCTTTCAAAGTGTCCTCAGAAGTTCTGGCACTCCGCAGGCCCCAAGGCTCCTGCAGATCACGTTCCGCCAAGCTGAGTGAGCACGGCTTGAAGGAATTAACTCCAGAATTCATTCCCTCACTGGAAATGGCCATCTGTAAATTATTCTTCTGAGTCGGAGAATAATTCATGTTGCTACAGTGTGGGAAAAATCTTTGAGGTCAGATGAAAAATATTTGTGTATGACATTTAGAACAGCTCAAGAAATGTATCTTAAGTGCATTTTTTATTTGAAGCCAGAGCAGCCTGCAGAGCATTGCTGATAACCATGATGGACAGGTAGCTGATGTATTCAGTGAAGTTTCCAGTGGTTTCAAATTCATATGAAGCTGCAAAATTTCCATTCTGAAGCAGTAAAGAAAACTTTAAGTTGTTCTCAACTGCTGAGGAAGGAAGAGAAGGTGGTATGGCTGCACTTGCTAAATGATCATTCACTGGCAAGAGAACTATTTTTCTTATTTCACATTTGAGTGAGCAGCAGTGGACAGCTTTAGAGAACAGCAAGGCTGCTTGTGCTTCTCATGCTGCCCCAGTTTGCTGTTCTCAGTCTGTGCTCTGGACTTTGGGCATGTTATTTGGATGCAAAGTCTTTTCCAGCTTATTCGAATATATTAAATAGATTAGGGTAACTGGAGACGTATAGCTGCATGGCATGTAATTATTATGTTCCTCACCAGGAACTGTAGTGATTGCAAGAAGTAATGGTTTCAAACTGAAAGAGGAGAACTTTAGGTTGGATACATGGGAGAAATTGTTCCCCGTGAGGCTGATGAGGCCCTGGCACAGGGTGCCCACAGAAGCTGTGGCTGCCCCATCCCTGGAAGTGTCCAAGGCTGGTTTGTTCAGGACTTGGAGCCACCTGGGATATTGGAAGGCGTCCCTACCCATGGCAGGGGGTGGCACTGGATGAGCTTTAAGGTCTGTTTGAGCCCAGACCATTACATGATTCTGTATTGTTACTTTCTGACACTTAAAACATTTCAGTAAAAACGATGGGCATGTTAAGAATTCAGGGCTTTCGTTGGTATAGGGATTTCCAGCTCTTCCAACTGCAGAAAAGCATAATGGTGAATCAGTGAGAGCATTGGTACTTTTCAGATGGAGATCTGCATCACTGATAGATTAGGGAATGACTTTTAAGAAACAAAAGAACTTTTGGGCTTGCAGAGACAGCAGTGAGAACCATGTGGAGGTACTTGTTGGTTTTCAAGGACAGAGCTCCCAGGATTTGCTGGGACAGCCTCCACAGTCTATAGCATTGACCGTAAAAATAAGTGGCACTTGCAGTGAAACCGTAGTTATGTTAATTATAGGGCAGATCATCACTTTGGATGCAGTACCTTTGCTAGAAATGCTGTGATAAGTGTGGTGTTTGAAGATTCCTGAGTTGGTGCCTGTTTTATGGGAATCCAAAGAACAGCTTTCTGCAGCTCAGCATGGAAGGTGGGGAACAATGTTCAGGCACTTCTGTGCATTTGTATAACACATCCATTTTTTATTATTGAAAATTTGCTTGGGAATGGAAGAGAAGTAAAGCAGAAAGTCTTTTTCTGTAAGAACTGAAATGGCTCTGGAAGTCCATCCTGCAGTGCAGTGCTATCTCCATTCACTGTTACACATCAAAGCCTTGATCCTTAGGGATAAACAAGTAATATGAAGTGTATAAAAGGGAGATGCTGCTTATTGGGTGTCTCTCTGTTGGAAACAGAAATTCAGAGAGGTTTAGGGATGACCAGTAATGTATTCCTGCCTTGGCAAACCTGTTCAAAGTACTGTAATATCATTGCTGTTGAACTTGTTCTCATGGAAAAGGCAGATAGGATCTTGATACTTAACCCCCCAAATGACGTAATTTCTTTCACCAATATATTTTTTCTCCACTGAGAATAAGCTGAAAAATGAGCTGAAAAATATTTCTTCTCAACCTCTGTATAAAACATGCTGTAGTCAGAAGTGGGAGGATGAGTCCTGTGTTGTAAAAAGACAAAAATTACTGAAATCGGCTTTTTTACATAGTAGTAAATCAGCAGTATATGTATCTGAGAAAATTTTCATTGGGTTTTACTGCATTTTCAAGTCAAAGTGCACTCATATCTGAAGATTGGAATGGTATTTCTGCATATTTGCCCTTGTAAGAGACTTGTTATTTTCTGTTGACTTCTCTTGACTAGTTGCTGTTTAATTAATAAACCTGGGGTTTGTGTTGTGTTGGTGATTTCTTGGCTTATTATCTTGGTTACCTGAATAAACCTGCTGAGGTGTAACAGTTTATTTGGTTACGTGGCAGTGAGCAAAGCCTTTTTTCTTACTGGACAATAGGTAATAGATTTTAGTGTTCACAAAATTACAGTCTGCCGATTTTTCCTCTGTTTTTATTCAGGCAGCCTTGAGTAACTGAAAATGTCTTTGCAATTAAGTGCCTGTCAATAGAAACAGGATGCCCTATCACATGCATATTTTAATCTTTTAGAGTTAACATGAACTTTATGTTTTTAAACTGGGAAACTTTATTTCACCTAATGCATGGAAAATTCGTGGATGAGAGTATTTCAGTATTGAATTGAAAACATGTAGATGTCCTGATGTTTAAAAAATGGTCATGTGCTGCAGCTAGAAAGTGAAACAAAGCCAAGATCTGTGCAGTATCCCAGCCTGAACCTCGGTCATTAGGAAAACAGGCCATGGAGAATTTCAAGTTGTTCCTGGTTCTCTAATGAACAGGTTTTTACTGGAGCAGTGACGTAATGCATGTCCCATTTTCAGCTTCCAAAATAGGATTGATACTCTCATGCCTGGTTTTTCCTTTCTCTGAATTGGAAGCAGCATTCTCTTTCAAAATGCTTTTTGATTCTGGGATTAAAAAAAAAACCCACATAAAGAAATTATAAATATGGTTTATAAAACCAGAAGATAGTCTACTTACTAAAGCCTGGGAATGCTTATTAGTCTGTTTCTGTCTGACTGAGTTGGAAAGGGATGATCTGCAATGCTGGTTTTGAATAAAATTACTTGCTTTTGTTTGCTGACTTTATTCCTAACAAGTTATAGGTTTTCTAAGGGAATATTTAAAATTCTGAAGCATAGATTCAGCAATAATGTCAAAAGACTTTTTGCTTTAAGCCTTTTGTTTTAGAGACCACAATGTTTCCTTAAATACAAATGCCTTGTATATTATTATATGAATAAATATAATTTGTTGCCTAAAACCGAGCCTTTCACAGAAAGGAATTTTTCTGTAACTCTAAGATGAGGTGATGCAGTAGATCTCCTTTATCTTCTTTGTTTCCCACATGCTTTAATGTCTTGAGTAAGTGTGTAGTATTTTTGTACTCATGAGATTGAGCAGTAAGTAGTAGTTTTAAAATCAATATGACTTGGCAATGTTTTCTGAGAATTAATTTTGAAAACTCAGGTTGCTGATGTGTGTGCTTCACTTTTGGAATAGAACCTTTATTGTTCATTTTTTAGGGCTGTCAGTGAATGGCTGAAGTTCACTGTGGTAAATGTTATTAACACTATCCAGGTCTTGAATAGGTTAGGTTATGTTGCTGTTGAGTTTGGATGAATATATTTGTTACTGTATTTGATAGAGCTCTTGAGTGACTTTTTCAAAGTACTAATGCAATTGTTGACTATTGCTAACTGTAAAACTGATTTGATGGGGCCATCATTGTGCCTTTAACAGATGACAGATTCCCCATATGACACATCAGAGCAGCATGGTTTTCTTTGGGCCTTTTCTGGGAAGTCCTACATAGGACCTGACTGCGTGTAGCTGGGAATTCATTTCTGTAGGGAGTCAGGGCTTGTTCCTGCTTGCAGTGATGAGAGTAAAAACCTTGCTGGTACTCACTGATCATGCTGGGAGCTAATGTTTGGGCAGCAGTTGTAGAATTCTTTCATATTTTCTTGAATTTGTGTACCAAAGTTCAACCCCAGGTTTACTGTTACAGAGACTTCTGTTCTTACATTTCATTTTAGATAGAAATAAAGCTAGTGGCTGCACACAGGACTCTGTACACTATTAATTTTATTTATTTTCCAGTGCAATTAATCTTGCTTTCCACATAGTTTTCACTGTTAACAAAATAAGTAATGTGGAAGATGGGGAAAAAAAGCAGAACTGCAGGTGTAAAATTTTAATATGAAGTGTGTATTTTAAATTTATAGCTTTAAAAATACTTGTTAAAGCTTTTGGTTTACTACAAATTTAATTTCTCACCTAATTCTGTTTTATTCTCAAGTGGTTCCACTGGTAATTGGTAGTTGAAAGAATATAGAGTAGTACAGTCTGTTAGGAATCTGCTTAAACTGTGTTGTGTGAATGTTTAACTACATCAGTTTATTAAGATGTGTTGTCATCTCCTAAGAAATACCATCGAGAGGTTTGGATACAACCAGTTTTATAAAATATTTACAAAGTTTGTAAAAATACCATTATTTTTGTTTTGAAAATTCTTTGTTAACAATTAATTCTAAGCAAAGTATTTTTGAATTAGTATAGATTTTTGTCTGCTTTTCAAAATCCAGATTTGTGATCAAAAGTGATCATGTGAACAGCTGAGCCTGTGGCATGGAGGGAATGATGATCTTTGGTAAAAGGGAGGAGAAAAGGTAGAAATAGGCAGGTGGAGGCAGTAACAACATAAACTCATGTTTATGTAACAACATAAACTCATGGCAGCCACAGCCTGGTACTCCTCAGGCTCTGCTCCTGGGGACATAAGATGTTCTGGCTTTTCTTGACTTTATGTGAGTAATTGCATAAAAATATTCTGACAGTATAGAAAAATGAGACATTTGATACTAAAAGTAAGTTTGGCTTCATACTAGGAAATTATTTGACACCTCTCCTGCTACGCAAATGATTTCATTTATAAAATGATGTTGCAGGGCTTTTGTCACAATGGACAATGAATAAAATTGCTGGGTTTTTCCCTGATGTTCAGGCCTCAGCTTAAGTACAGATGTTTATACTGACTCCAATACTGGAATGAGCTGGGAAGTTAGTGATACTGCATTCCAAAAGGAATGCTTTTCTTTGGATGTGTACAAGCTGTTCAGATGGAGCTCCTTATCCCATAAGTAGTCTTTGCTGGCAAACTTTAAATCCCTCAAAATCAGTTGCAAAACTGGAACTGAAATACAGATGTTTCAGCTCTTTGTTTAAATGCTCTTGCAGTATGGAAACACTGGGACAAAAGGAGTTAATCCTGGAAGAGCTGTTACAACAGAAATACCATTTCCAAGGACATTTTTCCTTTTCTTCTGGATTTCTTAGGCAGTGTAACATTTGAATGATGCTTGGCAGTGTTGTCACTTTTGCACAGCATTAAGAATTCTTTCAGTGCAAAGATGTGAGGGATTATGTGAAATTTATTTGGAGTAGATTTTGCTTGGACTTATTTTAAATTAAATGTTAGTACTTATGTAGAGTTCTTAGTAAAAAAATTAGGTTGATCATTGTTACATTTGGAAAACTAAAGACAGGGAAGAAATAGCAGTACTTGAATAAAGTGCTTTAATTGATAAGGGACCAGTTAATTTTCAGAAATGGGGGATGTTAATTTATTGAAAATTCTGTATGACAGTGGGACTAAAAGTGTTTTTGGCCTAATTTGCAGAACAGCTGTTTTGTATACATTAACAAAGAAAGGAAGTGAGTTAATCCCAAGCCTTAGATATGGCATCATTCTGATTAATTTTCCCTCAAGCTGGGAGTTTCCAAATTTGATGCCTGCTTGAACTAGGTACTTTTGTCAGATACCTTTTGAAATCTCAGGCTTTTATTAAAAAGGAATGTAAAATGCATTAGTGTAATAAAATACTTCAATACAGCTCAATTCAAGAAATATTTTCCTGTTTCCAATATAGAAGAGTAGGGGCTCAATACATGCATTTTTTAGATTTGAAAACCACATAAGGCCTTCCATAATGCTTTGATATAAAATTCTAAAGAGATCTGACTTCTAAAGTTCTTAAAAGTACTCAATCTTGAGCAAACTAACTTACTTTAAAAAGCAAATGGAACAGTCTTACCTGAGCACATCTGTTACATCATCATTTAAAGTAGGAAAAAGATTAATGTGAGATATCCATTTTGAGATTATTCAGACACATTTGAGCTGTAATAACAAAACTGTAGCTGGGAGCAGAATTTTTTCTAAAGCAAAATGCTCCTTTTCTACAGAAAATTTAGGAAGAGAAACTACAGCTCTGTGTGTACTTTCAGTTCAATGTAAATTTGTACATGGGTACATATTACAATTGTCTGTTTTTCTTTTTAGGTTCATGTAATCAAAGGAGTTTCTTTGTTATATCTTTTCAGAACACAACAGGAATTCAAAATGAATCAGGTGAGTAGAATTGTAAGACTTTATCAAAATGCTTAGCACAGTTAATTATTAATAAGAAAAGTAAATCATCCACTAAAAAATGTTCTTAAAAATCTTTGGCCTCATTAAATTTCATAATTATCCATTCTACAGCATATATGCTTCTGAGATGTGTGTTATTTCATGGATTCCAGGTTTTTGTGAATTTCCTTTAGCAGTGTGTAAGTTAATACTCCTGGCACGTCTTCTAAGAATGCTGCTCCAGAAAATTCTATTTCCTCCTGAAGCTGTACGTAATAATTCAGTTCCTTATAAAAGTGGTTTGAAAATTGAAGACTTCAATTTTTTAAAATCTTTTTGTAATCACATTCCTTTTTCAAATGTGCAGTAAACAATCTGCCACAAATGGATTGATTGGGAAATGTCACATTTGTGAATTCTGAAGTGTTTCTCCTAGAACCAAGTGGAAATCACATTTCCTTTGTGGAGCAGCACTTTGCTGTGTGGATCACGAGTATCCTGACTGGAGGGTGTTGTTCTGATCAGCACCAACTGTGCAGCATTTTATTCTGCATGTGTTTATCCAAGTAGGAATTGTCCATCAGTTTGTCTGTCACACACAATTGTGTTACTTAGAGATCTAGAAAAAGTACACATTGCCTCAAATTCTTCTCACGAGTCCTCCTCTCTCTGCCTGACCTTACCAAGCCACTTTGGCATGGGAATGTGACCATAGGATGTCACACTGCAGGAAAGCCTTTTTTACTTTGCTGAAAAACTCACCCATGAACAGAAGCTTTACGAGTCAGAAACAACCACAGTTGTATAAAATGCTTTGTATACTTCAATGTCTGTAGCTAATGTGTGCTTTTGTTATCCCTATTTGATCAGCAGCAGGCCTGAGTACAGTTAGCATTTGCTGAAGTGTGTTTCCTGTGAAGTCACAGAGGTATATGCATAAGTAATTACAGCATGGAATGGGTTGGTGGGATGTTTATTATTGCTTTTTTCTTCTGATTTAAAGTAAAAAGTCTTCAATATATCTGTACGTATTAAAAAGGTAAAAAGCAAAATATAATCTCTATCAGAGTGTTGAAATATATATTGTGAAAAAACATACTTGTATTGTATCTATAGACAAATATGGATTATATATATAAAATAGAAATTACATTTGCATTAGCACACTTTTAAACATTAATAGTTTGTTTTGGGGAGCAGGATTAACTGCTGCTTCAAAATTTCTATTGAGAATTGAAATTTTTTCACCTGTAAGAGTTGTTTTGATGCACTCAGTGGCATGAAGCCAGCAGCCTGTTGCTCTGTCTGCTTGAGGAATAATCCTTATTAGTCATTCCAGTAAGGTTTGGATTTTCCTAAAACTCTGAAAAGTGTAGATCCTAATCTCTAATTATTACTGTTGACTGCTTCCTTCCCATGTGTGTCCATGTCCCCTCATGTCCTGTCTGTTGTGTTCCTACACTGTGAGAAACAACCTCACTTTTCAAATTTCCAAGGTTTATTAAACCTTAACAAATCCAACAAAGGACTGAATAAGGAGAGAGAGAGAAAGCACCGGCAGTGTATGACCATGTGCCACTGCTCATCTATAAAATGGCTGCTCTGCCTTTTGTAGCCCTGGTGTTGCATCAGCCAACCCTGGCCCCTCCCAAAGTCTGTCAGTCAACTTTTCTTTGCCATTTATTATTGGGGACTCCCTTATTGCAGCTTGATTGGAGGCCAGGTGTTGTCACACCATGCCCCCCCAGCAACGAGCTTTTCCATCCCATGCAGGGGACACATGTGCACACCCTCCCTGCACAAGCCTTTCATAACCAAGAATGTCTGGTGGCAGCAGTACCGAGAGGGGGAGGGGGACTATGGGGAGAACAGAGGATATCTAGACAACAAATCACAATAACATAACTATACATCAATAAAACTTCTCTTAACATGCACACAATATTCGTCCCTTAATTGCTAGAGCCAATCCATCACATTACCAATCTATAACAAACCCTCCTTGTCTTTTTCTGGAAGTCATTTGGCTCAAGCAATTAACCCTCATTTTTGATTTTGATGATCCACTCATGCCTCTCTTGCGTTGAATTTGATTTTTGGATGAGTCATAATAGCATCTGTTGATGTGAGTGAGGACAATGGAAAAAGGAAAAGAAACTTAGGGTTTCTTTGAGCCAATCAGTCACATTATGTATCTATAACAACCATGATTTGTTTCTAGAATTAAGTCAGATTTCTGTGCTGTATCAAAAGTCTTCATTTTTCTTATGGGAACTGCTGATCTCATTTATGCCATGCTGTGATGTGTGTCATCTTACAGTTAAAGGGTGAGATGACTCTTCCTCAGGGACTTCTTACAACAGCTTAGGGTCCTCCTTGGTGTTTCTGGCTTTCACTTTTGGTTTCCAAAGCTCGTGGAGCCCATATGGCTTTTGATTGTTCACTGACCATTCATTTTATGTGTGTATTTAGCATCAACCCTGTGGTGTTTTTTTCTTGCAGTGCCCTTGTCATTTCATTCACTGTTGACAAGTTGTAGTGCCAGGTCTGTATAAGAAATGTTTTTGCCTGATGCCAAAGATCTTTCAAGTGTTCTCATATTTCTTTCATTCTGCTTGTCTCTGCTTTTGGTGTGACTTTGGTGACCATGAAACTAACTGGGCTGGTGTTGATTTGATTTATATGAAAAGACTGGTAGTTTTGTGGTTTATCCCACAGAAGTCTTGAAGTAGTGAAGGAAAACCTCTTCTTAAATTCTTTGATATGGCCTTCTTGTTGTAAGGAGAAAAAGGATTTAAAAAACCCCATCTGTAGCTGGAGTTCATGTTTCTGGATTTCTTGGAAGATTGCTGTCTCAGGATAGGCAGTGTGTGCCCTCTTTTAAAAAGAAATCTTCCTGTAATATGAAAATTAGTTTATCAGAATAGATGAATAATTTATTTTAAAAACCCCAAGCAAGCATGGGGTTTGATTGGTAGCATTATCTCAGACTGCAGTAAGAGTAGGAGGAATTTGGGTTCTGCTGGGTAAACAGCATGGGCAGTTACTCAGGAAGTGCTGAGGAACACAGGAACAGAGGACACCTGCACTTGTACTGAAACTTCCTCCCCCATTCCTTCTAAATTTTTCAATGATTATTTCAAATATTTCCAATACATCTTTAATTTTCAAGCACACAAATTTTATTAAATTGTGGCAAAGAGGGGCAGCCAGGTAAGGTGCCTGGACAAGGAGAGACCTGTCTGCTTTTCTGTGCTAGCTGGCACAGCTACCCTTCCTCAGCTACGTCTTTTAACTCCTCTGCCATTTCCTCCCTTCCTCCCTCTTCAGTGGCATCCTTTCCTTTATCTTCTCATTTATCCTAATCCTGTTTCCACCCTAACATGACACTAACTGGCTGCCTGTCATTCATTGCACTGTTCAGGATGGTTTCTTTCCTTTTCATTCTAATCTTTTATCACCTGTAAATATCTTGTTGCAGGTGCCTTTTGTACTCTGCTTAAATATTGTTTGTAACATTATAGACTAATCTGTGGTTGGTTCATGAGTACAATTATACTGAAAGTGGTGTGAAAAGTTGCTTAATGCAGTAAAAGGTACTGTAAGAGTGTCTGGACTCTGGATTTGATGCAAGCAGGAAAAGATTGTTTCAGTTAAGGCACCACTTCAGCCCTCAAATGATCCTTTGGCATTGTTCTAAAGTCACTTCATACTGGCTGATTTAAATGCTAGCATGTAATTTTCTGATGAACTTCAGAGTAAGAAGCTTAAAAGTAAAAGAAGCTTTAAGTGTTTTTGTATTCAAAATTGCAGCCATGGAAGGAGTGAAAAATACTGTGTTAAGGCTTTAGATAAATGCAAAAGTTGGCTGTAGGACATGCACAAGTGCACTACCCTTATCAAGAGCTGAATTTTGTAAACTAAAAAATAAATTTAAATGTGATTGTTAAGTCTTGGTAGAAAAGTGATTGAAATACAGTATTTCTTTTTGGTAGACAGACATTGCTTGGGGACAAGTTGTGATCTGGAAAGCATTTCAAGTAGCTACATCTAAATTGCAAAAAAGAGATTGCACGGATTTGACTGAACTAAATTGTTTATTTTACTGTTTTGAATTTGATTGCTTATTACCATTCATTCGAGGTGTGAAATGTATTGTTGTGTAAAGGCCATGTCCAGTTTTCTAGTACTTGTGAAATCCATTAATAGGTGCTGGATGAGTCTGAGTGTTGTGTTCTCTGAATGTCCTCCTAATCTCTGATTTATGTAGGTAGATGCACAATAAATTTCTGATTGTATACTACTCCATACAAATACACTTCTTAAATGGTAGAACAGTTTGGGGATATTTACAGTTAAAAGGTGTGACTACTAAGGAATATACCAGGAAAATCAAAGGTGTATCACAATGCTGTACTCCTCTGTCCGAATCAGGTGAGTCTGTTCTGATGGGTTAAAATTTATTTGCAGGGTTGAGATTTGAGATTTTCAGCTGCTTGTCCAAACACCAAACCAATACCAACACTTTTCTGATGCCTTGGGTTTTATCTTTTATATTTTTTATATTCTCAGCTGCTTAGTGTGTAACTCTAAAACTTCATATTAGGTGTTAGGAAGGTCTCTTCACAGAGTAGTTAGAACAATCCCTTCCCAGCTAGAGAATCAAGGACAACTGGTACCCAAAAGCAGAAACAATGGCTAAAGGAAGGGGGCAAGCAAGGGGGCTGAGACTTCATGACCTGGGGCTGTGGTTGGACAATTGACCCCAATATGTAGATGAAGCAAAACTTTAAAAAGTGTGAAACTCATGACTGGGATCCATCTTGGATTTGATTTGGGTGTAGCCCTGACCGGGCTCTTGCACTGCCCAAGGTGGATCCTTTCAGTATATTCCTATTTTATTCCTTTTACTCTGTCTAGTCTCTGTTCCAGGTCACCCTTTCCAGGCATCACTCCAGAGAAACCAAACCCCCAAATGAAACCCAGCCAAAAAAACATCCTGCTTTTAGCTTGAAACTGGAAGTGCAGCATTTTGAGAGCTGTCAGCCACTGTCTTCTATTTCTGTATAAAAATTGTTAGAAACCACTGGGAAAAATAGGCTTGTTTCTCCCCAGATGAGATCCTGGGGTAATGTACTGGGAAGAGGTTTAGGTTTCTTTGATATGCTGAGAAGAGCATGTTTCTTTTTCAGCTGAGACATGGCTTCTTGCCTATCAGTTCAAGGCAAACAGATGTCTGAAAATCAGGCTGCTTTCATCAATATTTTTCTTTTGGGGTTGTCGGAAGAGCAAAATCAAGCTTTGCTCTGCTTTGAATAGCTTTTCAGCTATTCTAACTAATGAATAAGTATTTATCCCTGGTGTCTGCACTCTTGCATGGGAAGGGATTTCTAGCATCCTCTCCCTTCCATGGTTTCCAGTTTGGGGGTCTTTCTCCCCTACAAATAGCTCTCTGGGAGCTCTCTGTGCAGCTGTTAAGGCTTATGAAGGCAGCACTAGAATAGCCTTGCTCTGACTCTGGTTTTATAATTTTCATCGTTATTGCAGTTAAAACTGGCAGGAGATTTGTTCTTTCAACTCCACTCAGCAGATTGGGTTTTCAAATGTAGTGAATGATTGCCATAGCAGCACCCTGACAAAGACTGGGTGCTGAGGAACAAGGGCTGAGAAGTTTTATCTGTTCTGCTTTAGAGAGGAAAAAAAATGAAATTGGGTAGCACATTGAGATGCATTTTAAAATATATTTCCAGTAACCTTTCAGCGTATTTCGAAAGTACTCAATGGAAAGTACTCTGAGTATTACTCAGTAGTTTATTAAGTATGTGAAAACTACTATTGTATCTCTGCTTTATGATTATAGGTAAAAGCCAGAGCAATTTCCAAAAAATTAAAGTTTTTTTGGAATAATTTCTCAGTTTAACCTCTTCCTAAAAATGGGTTCAGAGGTCAAGTATAACATCCTTAATATTAGATTTGTTCCTGCCATTACCACCAGTGTTTGTTCCTGAGCAGAATTACTAGAGCTCTGTATCAGAAGGCAGGGAGTTATTTTAGAGCATGTGGTTCAATAAAAGCTTAGTTTTCACCAAACACAGTTCTTTCAGAATGTGAACAGATATTATAGGAAACTTTGCATTCTTGTAACTTTGAAATTTTGGTCATTTCTATCAGAAAGAGTGTTTTGTTAATTATAAGTGGATAATAGGGAGCAGGTTGTTTTATGACAAGTGTGAGTAGTAATACTATGGATAATAGTAGAAGAGTAATACTGAACCTTGGAGGCTCCATAAAATGGAACTGATCACTTACTGGACAGTAAATAATTTATTAGATTTATATTGCCTATCAAACTTTAATATAAAATATCTTAAAACTTCTTGTATTAATTATAAGCTGCTGGCTAAAGTTCTGAGCTGTTACTTGATGTAGGAAATGTGAGTAACATTTATGATACTGAAATAATTATTATTAAAACCCTTTTATTCTCTCGTTGCAGAGCAGTAAACTTGACATGCACCAAGAACTGTAGTGACAGCACGGGGGGAATGGAGAGAATGGAGAGTAGGTTTAGATTGGCTGTGAGAGCTGGGAGGCCATGGCAAGGGTGCTCAGAGCAGCAGTGGCTGCACCTGGATCCCTGGATATGTCCGAGGCCAGGTTGGATGGGGCTTGGAGCAGCCTGGGATAGTGGCAGGCAGCTGTGCCAGCTGTGCCAGCTGTGCCAGCTCAGCAGCTTTAGGCCAGTTATCAGTAGTATCACTTGTTTATTTCTTTATCGGGTGTTTTGTCAGCTCTGCCACATCTCCTCACCCTCAGGACGTTTAACTTTGGGATTGATGAGTCTGCCTGGTTTTAGCATCATTCAACCCTAGAAGCAGCAAGCCCACCCCCTGCATTCACTGATAGGTTTGGAAATAGGGCATTGTCCTGTCCCATTCCAGGCAGAGCATCCTGCTGGGCTGTGGCAGAGTGGATGGTGTATCCCAAGTGCAAGTTCTGGTGGTTAATTTACTGCAACATGCTCGCTTCAATGGACAGAGCAAGTAACTTTTCAGGTTTTTTGACTGTATGCACTTTTTGAAACTTTGAGTTTGGTTTTCTCCTGAAGTTACATTTTAGTCTTTCTCACAAGGGGCACTTTGTCACATAAGGCGAGATAGGAAACTATTTTAGATTGGTTTTGGGGGACTGATTAGGTTGAGTATGCTTGGAAGTCATTCTTTGAAAAAGGGAAATAAATGATTGCTGGTATATGTGAAATTATCCTCAGTGCGGTGAGTTTGGAAATTTTGCTTTAATTGCAAGTCAGAAGGTTTTGAAGTTCGTGTGGGTTGATCACCTGTTGTGTAGTTGTTTTTGCCTGTTAATGGTGGTTGGCTTTTTGACTCATAGACCACAACTGACTCCCCTGTTGCTGTGGAGACCTTGGATGATGTTCCTGAGCACGTGCTTAGGGGCCTTCCTGAGGATGTGAGGCTCTTCCCATCTGCTGTTGACAAGAGTCGGCTTGGTGAGTGCTGCAGCTGTGAAAAGAGAATGAAGAATTTTTACAGTAGCTCACATAAACTGGAGTTGCTGTGAAAGCCTGGTGCCCCCCTGTGCTGGGTAGAGATGATGTCTGGTGTGTTTGTCCGAAATAATTCCTCTTGGGAAGAGTGGACAGCTCCCCAGTCCAAGACAGACACATGTAATGATCTTAAGAATATGAATTTTGAGTAGAAGATTTGCTGGGAGTAACTGAGATCAGGTTTAATTCCTGATATGTGTCTTCTCAGGTGTCTGGGCAACAAAGTCAATTTTGAAAGGCAAGAAGTTTGGACCATTTGTTGGTGACAAGAAAAAAAGATCTCAAGTTAAGAGCAATGTGTACATGTGGGAGGTAAGAAACAGCTTGTAAATAGAAAAATGTGCCTGTTATCCGGTCAATATTTTGTATTTAGGCTTTATTTTTCCAGACATTTTAGAAATGAACTTGATGTAAGGTAATTTCCATCTGTTACTGCCATTACTAAAGGTTATTTGTAGACACTGGGATGGAACAACTATTCTGAATTAAAAGCTTTATAAACCATTGGCATTGTTTGAAATTGCTGTATTCCTTATATGCTGTATGTGGATCACAGCTGCCCTTAAGAGTTTGTTGCTGATCTTTGCTTTGTTGGCTTGAACTCTGAGTGCAACTGAGTGCTGTCAACTGCTTATGAAATTAGGGAAATCAGGAGGATATGGAATCTCTTGAGGAAGCCACATCACTCCTCCTCATTTAGCTCTTTGAAAACCAGTTTTTGGAGTTTTTGTAAGAGTTCTCAAGTGTTGCAGTATTTCTTGTGCTGGGCTTGCCTTGAAGCAAGCGCTGTGTGGGCAGCTGAGCAGCTCTGGAAGCTCCACTGGTAATCAGGAGACTTGGATATTATGTAGATTTCAAAATGTAAATGTCATAATCTGGAGCTGAATCCCATCTACAGTGTCTTTAAGGCAGTTCATTTACCACTTTCAAAGACTTCTCCAGTCTTTCTGAAGACAAACACAAGACATGGTTTTAGCAAAATGAATAGTCAAGGAGGGGAGTGGTGGAGGAATGTGGCATAGAATGTTCTGGAACATGGATTTTTAGGCTAAGACTCTGATGATGATCATCCATCCTTCTGTCCCCTTGCTTGCAAAAAATGGAGCTCCCTAAAACACTGAAAACATGCACAGAGCTTACAGTTAACCTCTATCAGAGGAATTGATCTAGGACATTCTCATAAATGCAAATTACCCTTTAGAAAAGCAATACAGTTTTCAAGTATAATGTTTGTTGCACTGAGCTCATGCTATCACAAACTCCACTGCATAAGGTATCTCCAGGTTTGATCTGTCACAGGAACATTTGGTGAGATTGGATCAGTCAAGTAAATTATTGACCTTACAATTGTTTTTCTGAGTGCTGGATGCTGAATGTTCAGGGTGGATATTTTTTCAGTTTGTGTTGAGAATTGGTAGTTGCAAGCCAGCTGTTCCAGAGTTTCCTGGTTTGCAATGCAGGTGATAATGGGAACCCTTGTTAGATTCCAGAGTAATTGTGTGTTGCTTTAACAGTGATTTTAGAGTTAGAAAAAAAGCAGCTAGAATGAGACTGCAACAGTTGGTCCCATATGTTGATACCTGAAACCAGTCCAGAATCTCAACTGTTGGAAAATATGGTTTTTTAGAAGGATGGTGTTGTGTAGGAGCAGTTCAGTACATGGACACTCTAGTTGAGGAACAACCTTTTCCACAAGTGTTCCATCTGCTTCTTTAGTCAAATTAATCTGAATAAAAAATAAGGCTTCTAAAACTGGCATCTCCAGTCAATTTTAATGATTTTGAACTGTTATACCAGAGGCTCATTGTGAAAAAGATGAGTTGTGTCAGTATATGCCTCTGGTGTCTGAGGAGAGAACATGTTTTCCTTTTCTACTGGTAAAAAGCCACAGTTGGGAAGATGAGAGCAAGTGTTTGAAAAGGGAGGGAAATGCTGGTTTGGGATGACTGGCACATCTGTGCTGAGTGGGTTTTATTTTGGATACAGGAATCACTTAAAGTCACAATGTTATGGAGAGGAGTTGGAGCTATTTTCTTCCTCTCAGTGCACAAGGCCTTTAAACAGTATTCTGTAACTTAGACTGTTATATTCTGTAAATTAGAAAAGCAATAAAGTATTTTGGTTTGTGGAAAACCCATAAAAAAGTAATATAAAAACATAATAGGGTTTATATATATATATAAAAGTAAGCAGTAATTATATTTAGACATATATTCCATATATTTTTAGCTCTCCCACAGCATTCTTTGGCTCTTCTCTTCCATTTTAACCAAAATAATTGTTTTTGCAGTCTCACCTGGGATGTTGTTTATGCTTTCATATTGCAAGGCCTGGGTGTGCTGGTGAGCATTCTTTCAAAAGTCAGCTGATGAAATCCATGCTGGAGTAGTTTAAGTAAGGGAGATGTTTTCTCTTTACTTGTAAAGAAACTGAGAGGGTTGTATATTTATTAAAACTTTGCTTTTAATGATAAAATTCTATTTCATTAAATCAACAGTATTATCAGCACAAAAAAAATTGAATTTATTAAGTAGGGATTTTCTAAGCTGTTGTAGAAATGTATGTAGGATTGAAATTGGAGAACAGTTGGAAACCCTTGGAATTACTTGTAAAGTATCAGAAAATAAAAAGCTACAGCATTTTTGGACTTCTGGAAAAACAGAGAAGGAAAAATACCCACTGATAGCTCTTCTTATGGGCATCTAACTCGGATTATAAGAAGAGTGGGAGATGCATGAGATCTTGAAAGAGAAGCAGAGTCAGCTGTCATCAGAAAATAGTGAAGTTGTCAGTCCCTTTCTTGCTTTACTGCAAGTTGTCTTGAAATGTGAATCAGGAGCAGGTATCAGCCTTTTCTCCAAGAGCAAAAACCAAAGAATTTACACAGCACCTTGGAACATGCAGAATTTTATTGACATGTGCAGTTTTTTAAGGTGATAACAAGATTTCTGAAAGGTTAAAATGTTCTTTTGTACCCTAAAGAAAGATTAAATATAAAGTATGCTTTCCCATATCTTTCCAAATAAAGCAAATACTTCTGGCTTCTATATAGTTACTTTTTCCAATTTATCAGATGGTAAAAATAAAGCTCTGTGGCCTTCATATCTTAAAATCAGTCAACTTACTAAATGCAAAATCTAGAGTATCATTTCAGGCTTGCTAAACTGAAAAGAAAGTGTAAAATGTTGTAAGGATTTTGGCTTTTGAGCCCAGAGTCTTCAGAGATAGGATTGCAGGCCATGAGTTGGATATCCGAAAAAGACTGGCTGTGGCACTCAGTGCCATGGTTTAGTTGAGGTGTCAGGGCACGGGTTGGACTCAAGGATCTTGAAGGTCTCTTCCAACCTGGTGATTCTGTGGATTCTGTGAATTCTGTGAATTCTGGGAGTGGGTTTTTTTGCAGTTGTAGCAGTTTCTGTAGAAGATTGCGGAAGAGCAGCAGCACTGCCCCAGCCCAGCCCTGGCTCTGCTGTGCCCTTGGTGTTGTCCCTGGCCCTGGGTGGCACTGGGTGCTTTGTGTGTGTGTGAAATGCAGTGCTGGAGTGCCATGTGTGAGCAGCTGTCCCTCTGTCTGTGTGCTGCCTCTCTCACAGGTGTATTACCCCAACCTGGGCTGGATGTGTGTGGATGCCACCGACCCAGAGAAGGGCAACTGGCTGCGCTACATCAACTGGGCCCGCTCGGGGAAGGAGCAGAACCTCTTTCCCCTGGAGATCAACAGGACCATTTACTACAAGAGTTTGAAGGTATCACTGTCTGAACAGATGCTACATTGTTAGCTTTTATTATTGACTCCTTTTAGTCTGCTTTATTAGAAAACTTTTTTTCTTACTATTTATGTTAAACAGAGTTTGAAACATTTTGTGAAACATGTTGAAAACACTGCAAATGCTACACATCACTGGTATAAATTCTTACCTGCCAATACAGTTGACATTAGATTTACTGTTAAACTACAGGATGTATCAACACTAAGTCTGTCTTACTGGGTAATGATTTGCTGTAGCACCAAATTTGATACAAACTAGAATGAAAAACTGCAGAGTATATGAAATAAACGTTTTTCAATTTTTATACATACCAAGATTTTTTTCTGCTGAGGATGTTTTTGCATTAATCAGTTATTTTTATAGTCTGTGCGTTTTTTGACAAAGTTTGGCTGTCAAGACACTTTTATGGGTAGCTCCATAAAACTGTTTCTCAAGGTTTTATACCCTTTTGGTTTTGTTCAGGAAGTGAGGGGGAGGCAGGGAAAAGGGTGTAATTCCTGGAGCATTTTATCTCCCAAATCAAGAAAAAAATTATTTAACTATAATGGTGGAGCATACTAGGTTAAGAATATTGTGGCTTTAAAGTATTTCTTGAATCCCTGATCAAGACTTCGTAGCAGTGAGTGTGTGTAGCTTGACTTAGGTTTTTTTGGAAATACTTTTGGTTGTTTGGGGTATATGCAGTTTTGTTTTTGCACTATTGCTGTTCCTTCCATTTCCTTGAGAGGCCAACAATATCTGTAAGTAACTGGTATTTGCTTAATAAAAGAGTGAGTTGATCCCATGCAGTTTTGAAGTTTATGGGACAGTACAGCAGTAGTTAAATGTTATATTTTAGGTCACTGAAGGTAGATTGAAGAAACCTTCTAAACACCTTTTCTGAACTTTGTAATGGCATTCAAGTAGAGGTTCACTATTGCCAGCCAGACTACTGACTTCTCTGCAGTGTTTATTGGCAGAGGCAGGATCCCAAAATGACTGTAGCCAGCCTTGATTTCTCTAGACACTTTATCTTGGATTTCGTCTGCCTTTGCCCACAGTCCCACTAGCTCATTAATATAGGTGTGCTTTTGGAGTCACTGACATTTTAAATTTCTCATGAAATCTTTTCTGCAAAAGTTTCAGTCCTGACAGAGACAAGCATTCACATACTTAAAATTTGTTTATTTGATGGGTGATATTGCACTTTGGAAAATAGCTGTACTGCTAAAAGAGGCTGAGCACTGCTGACAGAATAACAAATATCTTGTCTCAGCACTGGAATATCCTTTTGTTCCTTTGGCTGTTGTCTCTTGAAACTTATGATGAATTTTATCCTGGTCACACCTTACTGCTAACTGAGACAAAAGAAGGCATGTAATAACATCTTAAATGTCCTTAACCTTTGCATATAATGTTAAGGTGTCTACACTGCCATTTCAAACCTGCTGTCAATTTGCCTGCCCAGATATGAACACGTGGTTCTTTCCTGATCTTTATCATAATTCATAAATTTTGGGGAATTCCACTTGCTGACAAATACACAGCACAGGTTTTATTTACCCCCAAAGGAGAATTCAAGTGGCTTGTGTGCAATTTTGTTCCACTTTACCTTGAATCATTGAAAGTATAGTCATGGGGTCTTATTTTTCCCAAGGTTTCCTTCAGCTTTTTGTAGGTTTTTAATCTGTAAGTTAAACAGGCTGATTTCCAAGCCTCGTTGCTGAGATAACAAAGCTCAAATTTGCTTGGTGTAGAACCACCTCAGAACTGTAGAGCTTTAACTTCCCTGTTCCCTGCTCTCAATGAATAGTCATAGAATAGAACAGAACTTGTGAGTGAGCACAAGCAAATGTTTTTCTCTTCCATTTTCTCTTCATCTTTCCTAAAGGGATGAGGGCTGCTTTGCATCTGCTTTCCCCAGGATGCCTGTGTGAGAGCTGAACAACTTAAACTCATGATGCAGTTTCAGCTCTTTCTGCCTCTGCTCATGAGAGGAGCTTGCTTTGTTGTGTTGTTCTGCACACAGGACAGAACTTGAATTCTAGAAAAAGTAAAATACAGTGAAAACTCAGTTTTAAAAAGTCTTCTGAAGAAGCTTGGTTTTGAAACTGTCCCTGATTAAAATAAAATTAATTTGCTTGTGGAAGACTGTTTTGCCCAACAGGTTTATAATACCTCAAGATCCTCCCTGTTACACAGGAGAGAGCAACGTAATGTTGGGTTGTAGAGTGTGAAGGATTCACACCAGTGAATGTCAGACTGTTCACTTTGGTTATGTTTGGTGAGATGAGGCCACACCCAGGTGCAGAAGCACAATATCACAGTAAAATGCAATGTCTGTGGTGGAAAATAGATACTCTGATGAGGCTGGGCAGGCAAATGCCTGTCTCAGTTTGTACAAGACACATTGGAGTGCTTGAATGTGCACAGTTAATGGATTTTTAGACAATCTATGCTGGAATCTCTTAGGTTAGTAACTTGTTAGGCTATTACTCTCAAATTTTGAACTTACTGCAAGCCTTTTGAACAGAAAATACTCAGATTAAGGACACTGAAATGTTGCAGTTAAAACAAAAAGCACAAAAAACTGTGTGGGAATCATTAACCTAATGAGCCTTCCAAAATTCATACCTTTTTTAGCCAGGCTGTCCCAGCCTGACACTGCTACACCAAGGATCTGTAGGGAATAGTTTGGAGGAGGTTGGATTTTGGAATTGTTACTGGAGGGTGTCGCGAAGAGTGGTGGTACAAGTGGCACTTGCTCAGTGTAGTCCTCTCATACTGCTACTGAGGGAACAGCTTTGATTGTCTGGTTTAGAAGCTGCTGCTGCATCTCATTTTAGAAGCACAAGGTTAGAGGGCTTAATTTAGATTCTAGAGCAGTCACAATAAAACTAAATTCATCAAGCTGAACGTTAGCTCCAGCCATGCAGCCAACAAATTATGTGCTCATTACCACCCTATGTTTGCATTGCCTGAAACATCATCCAGATCTTTGGTCTGGTTTTGTATATTTTTTAGATGATAAGGGTTTTTTTGCATCAGACAACTCTGCTGCATTCCTTGCTGCTCACCAGCTCCAAGGCCATGCAAATAACTTTGCCACTATTTATCCCATCAGGCCTCTGGAACTCAAGGAAGCCAAGCCATAGGCTTTGCTTATGTTATAACTTACTCTTCCCTTAGTTGTTGGGATCTTGCACCTCTTGTTGTTCCAGTGTCTGGGGGTATGATGATAATTATCACCTTCATCGTGTGCTCCAAGACCCACTAAAAAATAGGCTGTAGAAGAAAGAAATCCTGCTTTTCTTCTTGATACAAAATTACCCTTTGGCTTCAGACTGGGAATAATAGTCTGGGGCCACCTTTTGCTCTGATGTAATGACTGAAAATGGGATCTGGTCTCCACCAGCCCCGTGTTCATTAAGCCCTGAAAGAGGGGAGTTAAAGTTAAGGCATTTAAATTTTTCTTGGTTTTGGGTAAAATGCTTCAGGAAATGCAGAAACAATGAGGAAGACTTAAAAAGTTAGTTAAAATCTTTAGTTTGCTAACTTGGAGACTTACAAGTTGGAGTCTGATATTTTAAGGAGCATATGAAGTGAACTGATGAGTGGAGTTTCTTTTGTTGGCAGTGCTGGGAGTATGAGTAGCATTTGCAGTGATGCCCATTTGACTAATTTAGTCTGTGATTTAAAAAAAAAAAATTATTAAAAAGAATATAAATAATCGATTTGGAATGGCAAGCAAACCTTTGATTATTTTGGGGAAGTGGATTTATTAGGCATGTAGTTATCTATTTTCCCAATAACCCACTATGACAATCTTTTCCTGGATCTTTAGATTTTGTTCCAGATTCCAGCTCTAGTGGCTGTCTGAGCAGTAACTTATTATTATATTATAATTAATTAACATTATTGAATGCTTTGTATAGGGTAGGTATGTTTGTCCCAACCTGGCTGCTCTCTGAAAAGAATTAACAGTGAATATCCATAGAAGTGAGCACTGGGATTTAAATCAATGTCACTATTTGAGGCAAACCACAATTTGGGACATTACAGCTGGAAGGTTCATGCCAAAAGTAATAATAATAATAACAACTATGTATGAATTATTAACACAAGGACTGTATTAATAATTAACTATATAAATGTATTAATATTAACTATAACTGTATTGATGTTATCTCTGTATTGTCAGGAGCTGTAGTGATGGGCCAAGGAGCAATGGATACAAATAGAAAGAGGGGAAATTTAGGGTCAGGGATAAGAAATTCCTCCCTGTGAGGGTGATGAGACCCTGGCTCAGGGTGCCCAGAGCAGCTGTGGCTGCCCCTGGATCCCTGGCAGTGCCCAAGGCCAGGCTGGACAGGGCTTGGAGCAGCCTGGGACAGTGGAAGGTGTCCCTGCCCATGGCAGGGGATGGAACTGGATGGACTTTAGAGTCCCTTCCAACCCCTTAACATTCCATGATTTGTCAGATATTTTTTTTTCTGTGTTTTTTGGGTTTTTTTGTGACGATATCTTTTTTTTGTGATTTTTTCTATTATTTATTTTTGCCATTTTGAGGTGTTACCTTTTATTTTTGTCTTCTTCTGGTCTTTATTTAGTCTTTTCTCATCATTTTTGTGGGGTTTTTCTAAGTTTTCTTGAGAATTTTTAAAGGGATGATTTTTTTTAATGTTTTTTTTTTTTCAGTTTGGGGGTTGTGTGTGTGTGTGTATATTACAATCCATGAGGACTTTTTGGGTTGTTTTTGGAGTGTTTTGGTGCTTTTCTCTGTGTGTGTGTTACAGTCTGTGAGGACGTTTCTGAGTTGTTTTTAGGGTGGTTTTGGTTCTTTTCTCTGTGTGTGTGTGTGTGTTACAGTCTGTGATTGTTTTTGGGTTGTTTTTGGGGTGTTTGGGTGCTGTTCTCTGTGTGTGTGTTACAGTCTGTTAGTATTTTTGTGTTGTTTATGGGGTGTTTTGGTGCTGTTATTTGTGCTTGTGTTACAATCCGTGAGTATTTTTGGGGGTGTTTGGGTGCTGTTCTCTGTGTGTGTGTTACAGTCTGTTAGTATTTTTGTGTTGTTTATGGGGTGTTTTGGTGCTGTTATTTGTGCTTGTGTTACAATCCGTGAGTATTTTGGGGGGTGTTTGGGTGCTGTTATTTGTCTGTGTGTGTGTTACAATCTGTTAGCATTTTTGGGGTGTTTTTGGGGTGTTTCTGTGCTGTTATTTGTATGTGTGTGTTACAATCCGTGAGTATTTTTGGGGGTGTTTGGGTGCTGTTCTGTGTCTGTATGTGTGTTACAATCCGTGAGNGTGTCCCGGCAGCCAATCGCGGCGGGCGAGGAGCTTTTGGTGTGGTACAATGGCGAGGACGACCCGGCGATAGCGGCCGCGATCGAGGAGGAGCGAGCGAGCGCCCGCAGCCGCCGGCACTCCCCGAAGGCCCGCAGAGGTACGGAGCGGACCGGCCCCGTCGCCGCCACCGCGCGGCTTAGCCCGGCCTGCGGCCGCCGTGACCTTCCGCAGCCCGGGAGAGGAGGGAGGGAAGGGCCCGGCCCGGCCGGCGGCGCCGCGGGTGGAACGTGGAAGTTGTGGCTGGGAAAGGTGGGGGGGGGGGGGGGGGCGGG
>VWZS01004197.1:41119-101812 GCA_013397075.1 Rhabdornis inornatus | reverse complement strand
CGGGACACGCGGGGCCGCGGCAGCCGCAGCGAGCCCGCGTGGGGCGGGGGCCGAGCCCGCCGCAGCCGCGGTCCCTCCTTGGGAAAGGGAGCGGAGTCCGCGGCCGTGGCGATCCCTCCTTGGGAAAGGGAGCTGAGCTCGGGGCCACCCCGATCCCTCCTTGGGAAGGGAGCTGAGCTCGGGGCCACCCCGATCCCTCCTTGGGAAGGGAGATGATCAGGCTCGGAGCCATCCCGATCCCTCCCTGGTAAGAGGAGGCTGAGCCCGCGGCCATCGCANCCGCGGCCGTGGCGATCCCTCCTTGGGAAAGGGAGCTGAGCTCGGGGCCACCCCGATCCCTCCTTGGGAAGGGAGATGATCAGGCTCGGAGCCATCCCGATCCCTCCCTGGTAAGAGGAGGCTGAGCCCGCGGCCATCGCAATCTCTTCTTGGGAAGCGGGAGCGGAGCCCGGGGCCGCCGCGATCCCGCTCTGGAGAAGGGGGAGCCGGGCCCGGGACCGCCGGGGTCCTTCGGGAATGGGAGGCTGGCCCGGGGGTCGGGGTAGGTAAGTGCAGCCAAGTGAAGAATTCCAGTCCTGTTATTTCCCTGCGGTTTTTAATTTCTTCTTGTTTCTAGGCCGATTTGGTGGTTATGGAATTTCGCAGGCGGTGGGAATGGCTGCTCCTGGCCGAGGAGGGAGGGTGGGACAGAGTTTCGGGTGGTATAAACGCATTATTCCCTCTGTGAATATGTATGTCAGACCAGACAGCCATTATTTTTTCCATGACTAATTCAGCAGCAGGATTTTTTAGAGTGCGTGTGCCTCCACGCGTGGCCTTATATAACTGACATTTTGACTAACGTTTTAGGCCAAAATCACAACAAAGCCTTTAGTTACAGGGAGTACATATAAAAAGGAAATATTCAGAGTTACGGCACAGATGCATCAATTCCTCTTGCATGGGAGTATGTACATTTTGGTATTCTCTGGAGGTTACAAGTGAACTGAAGAAAGATAATATTTTGAGAAGCATCATTGTAATTATTTTAAAGTAAAATGTAGGGCCTGATCTTACAGTTAGTGCATTTGACTGGAACTCGCATTGGAAACAAGGTCAGATATTGAAAACAGTTATTGTGTAAGTTTTTTATTTGAGGTTGAGGAGGGGGGACTGTAGTGCAACACAGTTATTTTGCACAGTGTTTCACAGCTTAAGCAAATACAAACTGAAATTCAAGCACTGAGTTTTATTTTATAATTAAAAACATATTTAGTGCATATATAAGCAGCACTTGGTAAATTACAGGCTATATTATGTTTTTTTTCCTAAATTTTCATTATCTTAGCAAATGGAATTTGTGTGCCTATGATTTACCTGAAAGGCTAGAAAAACAACCTGCAAGAATTTGATTATATGATAAATCAGAAAAGCCAGACAGGATAATATCTAAGGTAATTTTTCATGGCATAGAAGTTTGATTTGCATTCATGAAGTTATAGGTAAAAATACCAGTAAACTAATTTGGTTTCTGGGTTTTGATTTTGTGCTCTTTTGTAGGTTTAGTGTTTTAACTCTTACAGATTTTACAGATTTCATAATTAGGAACAGTAAATCTATTCCTTCTTTTTATAATAAGTTCCTTAACAAGGCTCACAATTATTGAATAAAAAGCAACCCAGTGAATACCAACTCCAAGCACAATATTGATGAAGCATTTGAGAATAACCAAGAATAATCTATTTATGAAGTTACACTCTTGTCTCATGGAGCAGAAAGACCAAATTCTTAGTATTTAGTTGATTTTAATTGTTAAAATTTCAGCTGTAATATGATGAGGCAATTCATTGGATATTTTGAAATTTTATAGTTCTGTTTTTCATAGGTTTCATTGGAATTGGTTTTTTTACTCTCCATTTACTTTGTTATTTTAGCGTTTGTAGTAATATCTGGTAATATTTGTAATTCACAGCAATCTTTTTACGAGAAATATACATTTTTTTCCTGCAGATTTGGTAGCAGTAGCTGCAGTGAGGATTCCAGAATGGTTTCTACTCATATCTCTGCTTTTGTAGATTCAGCTGTATCCTTGGATGGGGAAGCCACTTAACCCTAGACTTGAGGGGTTTGGGGAAATAAACAAAATTATGATGAGCATGATTGAAAAGTAATTAATTTAAAAATAAATAGTTCTAATTATATGATACAAAGGGGTGGGAAGAGAGATTTTTGTGAATTGGTGTCTGAAAAATTGGGAGTCAGTATAAGGTGATATTTGAATTAAATTGCAATATAAGAAACTTGCTAGAGAGGAGCTCCTCCAGAGGGTTGTGAAATTTGAATTCATTAGTGACCTAAACAGATCAATACATTTTTAAAATTTTGACTTATGTTGCACGCTATTGTCTTACATATTGAGAGGAAAATATAGCCAAGTAAGAATTGGTAAATTCTAGCAGCTGGGAATGAGTGTGTCCTTTAGGAACACGTTTTCCAGAAAAGCAAAGTGACAGTTTAATGCCTTAGGAATGACTAGACAAGACATTATTTGAGAGGTGTGTTACGATTTAGTGATACAGACCATGTAGTTATTAGATAAAACTCATAATTATTCTGTTTTCAGTAAAATAAATATCGTTTTGAATTTTTAATACATCTTAGGTCTTGTGTTTGAACGGTTAAGATATTTATCATTTAACAAATAACCTTGTTCTTGCCATCCATGTCATGAGCTCTTGGCAGATCAGGAGAGGTGACCATTTCCCAGGTGTTAAAAATGAGCTGTTTTGCCCAGTCAGTCAGTCGAGGCTTTCGTTGCTGTAACATGTTGGTGTTGCAGGAGGAATCCTCTCTCGGAATGAATGATGGAATGCTCTGGTGCTGTAGGTCAGACTGAGTTCCCAGAAGAGGCAGAACAGGCTGAAGTTTGAGGTGTGGGTGAGCCAGGAGCTGACCAGGCCTGGGCAGACACAAAGTCCGCACTGAGCTGCTCGCCCTGACCTTGAGCTGCCCTGTTTGCCAGTGATCCCTGACACAAGGTCCATAATCTCCTTTAGACTGTATCCAGCATGGCACCTGGCATTTCCTCCAGGTCCCCATCTCCCTCCTGCATATCTCTGGTTTTGTGTTCTGCATTCAGACTACTTTATAGTCCCCAGGTGTTCATGTTTGATGGCTCCTGCCTGGCTTGGCTGTAGCTTTTCTTAGCTGGAATAAATCCTCTGCATCTTCCTTCTACTGTGCACAGCAGCTCAGGAGTCCTGGAGGGAAAAGGTAGTTATTGCTAATTTATTTTCATACATTGGAACACTGTGTGATGTTCCTAAGATGCATTTGAGATTTAGAAAGAAATTTAGTAGGATAACAAGGTATTGAGAGGGGTGGGAAAGCAACCCCCGAAAAGGAAAACGTGGTGAACTTGGGTACCATCACAGATTTTTATCAGAGCCAAGCTTAGCTACACAGTTCAGAGCCAGCAGCTGCCAGTGCATGGCCAGCAATAGCTGAGATTAGGTTTTTTTTGTTTCTTTTGCATTTTCTGAAATTTTGGTTTTTTTGTTAAACATTTATCATTGTTTCTCCCAGGTTGCAGTTAATGTACTGCCTGCTAAGCTTGTAGGGAAATTTGCTCAATCGCATGCATTAGCACGAGATCTTTCATTAATTCTCCTTCTAAGGAAATTAAAAAGCTTGGGTTCACTTTGCAAGTTGGGTTCATGTGTCCTTGAGAGAAATAGTGTGGATTTTTATTGTCTCATCCGGGTGTTTCTTCCTTTACATTTGGCAGGAGTAATTTGTAGCAGTGATCAGGAATAGTTTGTAGCAATGAGCAGTAACATCGACAGAGTGTTTCCTTCAGAAAGAACACAGGAAGCCTCTGGCTTTAGACTCAGTCATTCTGAAAAAAAGTAACTTTTCAGTAGCTAAAGTGTTGGTTTTTTTTTGAAGAAGGAATGGTCATACATAAAGATACCCAGTGTTTTTATTAGGCTGTAATCTGCTTTAAGCTGCTGCATAGGCTCCAGAGTGTGATCAAACAAGTCTAAAATCTCATTTCTGTTACAGATTATGTGGCAGATCAAAAGTCTGGTTTTGAAGGAAGAAAGATACTGATGTTACTCAGGATGAAAGCTTGCCTTGCTTGGGTGTAATACCTCTAAAATAGCCTTTTTTGGGGAGAGAGGAGGACAGTGTTTTCTTTTTCCCGTGCTTGTTTCTGTCTCTGGAGGTTCCCCTCATACCACGCAGTCCCAGGCTGTGGGTTCCTGCCTGGGAGCTGCACTGGTGCCTCAGGCTCTCTACAGGGGGGAAAAGTCTTTAATTTCATTCTTCCAAAAGCACATGCTGCATAATGCAGCTGGAGTGGGTTGTGAAACCGAATGACCTCTCAGCCACAGTTGTGTCAACTCTTAAAATACTTCTCTATTGTAGTGCTGGCAAAGCACCTGCAGCAGGGTCACCTGTGTCCTGGACAGCCCCTGGTGATTGTTCAGTATGGTTTTAAAGTCTCAAACCATTGCTAATAAATCTTTTACAGCTTTGTTACCTTAAATGGTTCTATTACTCATGGTGCTGCTTCCCATGGTTCTGCCTTGATTTTCAGGCAAAGTGTGAACTTATAGGGATACTTGTAATAACTAACACTGGCCCAGAGGCAGTGTGAGGTGAAGGTGGGTAAATTAACAATCAGTTATTGGCTGTTACAAATAATTATTGTGCTTTGGTTTCTATCAGGCTGAATGCAAAGTGCAAATTCAGGCTTCTGCTTCCCACATTTAAATAAATTCTGTCATCCTGAAAGTTACACTGTTTTTTTTGTCTTGTCTGAAAGTGTGGCTGTCACAGAAACACTGTCAAATTGCTGCTGGGGAACAGGAAAATGTGGGGATAAAATAAACTGGTTAAATTCTGTGATAATAGAAATCCTTGCAATTTTTTTGTTAATAACTTCTTAGGCATTCTCATGTAGTTCCAAATAATTAGCTGTACTCAAGAGTGGCATAAATATGCATCCTGTTTATAAGAGGTAGGCCTTGGATTGCCATCTGGATATCATCCCAAATGGAAATCATGGTCAAATGATGCCCTGATTGTCTGTTTTTAAGTTAGACAAATTTATTGGGTTTGTACTAGGACTAAGTTTAAGTTTGTTTCTAAACAGAAAAGAGCTTGTGATAAAAATTACTGTGTATGAGTTGGAATGTAGCTTATAGAGGGATGTGTAAGTTGTATGTTAGAAGCAAGAATATAATGAAATGATATTGCTATCTAAGGTCTATTTCCAATAAATTTAATGTAAAACTCAGATAGGAGCTCAAGGCTAACCAATGACTGGAAAGACGAGGAGGAAGGAAGAAGTCATCAAGATCATCTGGAACAAAGCCTTAAAATGGAATTTACTTTGATTTCCCCAAACCACATTGATTTTCAGGAAGGTTTATACAACTGCAGTTCAGAAGCAGCATTTGGGGTGTCAAGAGACCATATCTCTCATGGTAGCATCTTCTGGAGAGTAACTCATACATTTGAGGTCTTCTAAGCAGTGCAGGTTTTCTTTTAAGCCCCACATATGGGGGCCTGTGAAAGGGAGACTTGTATTCCTTTAAATTCCCATCTTCACCTCTCCAGCAGTGCCCCCAGTTCCTGGGACAGCTGCTCTGTGCTTTCAGAACAGCCGAGTGAAATTGGTATCACTCATTCCAGCCTTGTTTCTGCCTGTGGATTGAAGAATGGGAGAAAAGAATTCCTTCATTTCAGGAATAAAAAAATAAATTGCCTGTATTTAAGAAAATTTAAAAATTCAGCACTGAATTGCCTGTGTTGGCCCCTTAAAGTCTGTGTTTTTAGTGTAAACTTTTGGAAGTATTACAAGCACCTTGCACACACTGTTACTTTATCTCTGTGGGGTTTTTGTGTTTGACTTAAAATAACAATCTGGCCTTCATGGCTGTTATAAGTTGTATTTCTAGCTACTAACATCTGCTTAAAGTAGATGTATTTAATTACTTAACTGAGTAAAAATTCTTGGGTTATTTGGTAACTCAGATTCGAAAGCATTCTGTATTTTTTGTCATACTTTTGCATTTTAGTCACACTGCCTTAGACTACTTTTCTCAAGTTAAAAAAGTAGAATATATCTAGACCACAGTTGTGGCATTTCCCAGCAAATTTGCTAATGCCTTCAGTTACATAATCCACAGCGGGAAGTGAAATAAGGCACCAGGCAGCTTTCTATTATTAATCAATTTTTTTTTTTCAGTTGATCAGGATTGGCTTTGAAGCAAGGAGTGACCTGGAAAAAGTGATCCTTCACTGCTAATTTTTAAAAAATAATCCACTGCATTTGGAAATTATTCTCCTCGTTTCTTAGTAAATACTGTTTTGATTTTCCTGAAAATAAGTTAAGAGTTATTAAGTTGCTATTGAAATACCACTTTGCTTGTAGAAATATTTTATTGTATTGGGATTTTCCAGGACTTTCTTAGACTGCTTTCTTCTGACTCATAGAATTGTTGAAATGTGTCTGTGTAGAAGATGTGGAGAAAATTTGGTGATTGCTGTTTTAGGGAAGAGCTTTGAGATAGATTTGGAGGATTTGTTCCACTGTTTTTCAGAGAAACAAGTACTTTTGGTTTTTATTCCTTCAAGTATTCAGTGATTTAGAGTTGTCTTGTTGCTTATAGAATATAAGAGAACAAACTCAATGAGCTGCTGCCTGCCTTAGGTCTCACTAAATCTGGGTGACTTTTGCTCACATGAAAAATCCTTTCTTGAATTGCTTTGTGCTCCTTCACATTAAGGGCTTTATCAGCCACTGTTGCTCTTTCTATGGTTTCCTGACCCTCCTGTGCAATCTCCCACTTCAGTGTTTGTTTCCCAGTTGGAGGCTCTGGGGTTTATGGTGGATGCAAGGTAAAGTCAGTTACTGACTTTCAGTGTATTCTTAGTTTATTTGCCTCCTGCTTGAACCGTCTTTTTATTTAGGGAAGGCTCTAAGTTCTTGTAATAAGAATCTTCTGTACCTCTTAATAATTTCTGCTGCCTTTCTCTAGATTTTTTTTAATGCCTCATCTTTTCAAAACCATTTGATCAGAGTTAATATGAATAATATTGTGTGATTAACTGTACTAAATTTTTTTTACTGCAATTTGCCATAATTTTGCTTTGACCATTTAATTTACTTGTATTATTTACAGAGACTATCTTATACTCAGGGTGTATCTTAACTTCAGGAGTGTGCACACAAAGTTTTGATACCTGCTCTGTTCATGGAGACAGGCAGACTCCATTTGAGTGTGTGGCTGAGAGCTCTTCTCTTTAATGAGATCTCCTTCAGAAGGTAACTTGTGTCTATCAGCTCTCTGAAGATTCTCACATCACTGCATTACAAACCTGCAAAATAGCAAAGAAATTTTATATTTTATTTATTAACTGTTTTGTATATTTTTCAAATGAACAAAAAGGAAAAACATTTGTAAGACTAGAGTGTGTTTATTTTTTTCTATCTGTCAAACTTTCCAGTTTATTTTGTCATTGCTGCCAAGATCCTTACACAGATTGACAGGAATGACTTTGTTCTGAAGAATTCTCACCGGCCTACACTTGCTGTGTGAGTTCCTCAAGGAAATATTACAGCAGATTGACTTTCTATTTGGGTTTATTATCAGTTATTGAAACAAGACTCAGTGGTATTTCAGCATTTGTAGCTAAGAAATTAGGCAATGTGTGAGCATTTAAGTATTTACTTGTCTTTTATACACTTTTCCACTGGAAAATCACAATATTTATTTGGATCACCAGTGCCTGAGAGTTATTTAGGATGAAGTTTTCTGAGCACTTAGGAGCTTACCAGCTGTTAAGAGTTAATTCTGTTGTCACACTTTGTTATCAGAGTTCTGTGAGAGCTTTTGATTGACTGTGATTAGTGCTGCAGAACTTCAGAGAGGCACTGTTATTAATGTGCTGATTGACATAAAGTTATTCTAGTGAGAGTATTATAATAGCTGAAAATCCATCATCTTGATTATTATTGCTGCAAAATGCCATGGAAATGAGTAGTCAGCTATACATTATTCTAACTCTTGTTGAGAGCCAGATGCCTCACTCGAGTCTCCTCAGATACAGATCTCGTTTTGTTTGGCAGTCCATCAGAAACAATTTGACTGTTGAATGGGAAAGGCCTGGTGTTTGTAAAAGTGACTTGATTCATAGAAATCTGGGGACATTTTCTCACCATCACCATTATTCAGGGCCAAGTCCAATGCAAACTTCCATATGTTGCTGCCAGTAAAAGTGCAGACTGTGGAGATAGTGAGCTGTGGTGTAAAGCAGCTCAGTGCAGTGATAGCTGACCTGTCCAGCTGGGGTTGGGATCAGAACGTCCAAACTCCCACCTCTGCCATAGCTGGATCCTCAGCCAAGTCTCAGAGTTATCTTGGGCTTTTCCCAGGAAGTAGGTCTTACCAAGTGGCAGTGAGTTGAGGAAAAAGTGGACTTTGCTGCAAAATGTTCCCTTTCAGGTTGCAGGTAAAGAGCAGCAAGTCCAGCGTTTCTGATCTTACAGACCCTCGTCAGGGATTGCAAAAGCAAAGTGGACTTTGTGCTGAAACTTAGCTCGTAGCTCCCAAATCCTGAACTGTTCAGTGTCACCCTCTGCTCTCCCTGCTCAGAGACCAGAGCTGCCTTTATTCTCTGGTTCCTTACTTGCAAATTAAATTGCCCAAGTTAGGTTACAGTTTACATTTTATTTCTGTAGTCTGTTTTAGTTGATGTTTTATACAATAAACATGTGTGTGCAAAAGACTTCTAATTTTAACCCATTTAGATCAAATTAGACTTTCATCTTGCATGTAGCAGTTAACTGAGCAGAAGACAAGTACATTTGTGCTCTGAGATTTGTTTTCACTGTTTGAAAAATTGAAGAAGTTGCTGTTCCCTGTAATGACTCCATGAGCATGTGACATTTCTTGGTGTCACAAATTAAGCACATAGAAATTTGCTCTTGTCTGGTTTGGGGCATATTATAAATTTAGAACTTCTGTTGTTGGTCTTGTTAACATGAGCACCAACTGTTGCTGTTGTCCTGTAGCAGGGTCCTTTTGAGAAATGGACTGATTGGGCAACTGGAGGATTACAGTTCCTTTGGAAATGTAATTCAGTGTATCTCATGTTATCAGAGAAGGCTGACAAGCATTTCTCTAAGAAAGTATCGGTGGGCTGTGGCTGAAATGAATGAAGCACTTTGTTTCACTTCAAGGAACTGAAGCAAATTTTCCACAATTTCCCAGCAGATAAAAATTATTTAGTGACTATATTGTACATTAAAATGATGAGTTTACATAGTTATATTTATCCTCACTTATCTACTTCTTTAAAGGACTTGCTGTGATATTCTACCATATGACCTTGGGTTTGTCACTCTGAAGCTGGAAGGAGATGAATCTTTCCAAATTTAACAGATACAGAGGAGCAGAGTTTTCATGCTGCAAATATGATTTGACAGGAGCTGGTTATTAACAATTAATGTTCTTTGTTAGGTTGGAGACCCAGTTGAGAAGATGCTGTAATATTTTTGGGGACTGATGGAAAAGCACGGCATACTTACCAGTAGGCAGTTGGTTGTACTGAAGAAATATAATAAGGTTAAATGAAAGAAATTTAGAAATGGATGTGAAAGAGCAGATGAAATGCACTGTAAAACACGGAGGGGTGATTTTACTGGGAATGCTTGTTGGAGAAAAATATCTGAGAAGTGACATGTTGCAAGATGTGGTAAACATAAATGACATGACAAATTTGAATAAAATACATAACAGGACAAATTTGAGTGACTGTAAATGAAAATGTTGAGTGTGACCTTGTGCAATTCTGAGGGGCTTAATTTTATCCATGGGAGCTTTAGCATGGTGTCCAGATCCTGCCTCTGAGAGAGGCTTTGCTCTTGTTTCCTCAGCAGTGGGGACTCCTGTTACAGTAATCCTGGGGCTCCTGTGAGGCACAAAGGCAGCCCTGTTTCCTGGGAATTGTAGCCTTTGTACAGCTGTGTTCTCCAGGCACAGCCATCGCCCCTGTCTGGGCAAACGTTTGGATTATTGGTTCAGGTTTGGTTTTCCATCATGCACTGACAGCTTTTCATGTCTGGCATAGAGAGGCAAAATTGCTCTGGATAGCAAGACACCACCTTGATCAGCTGTGTGACAAGGGCTTTTGGGTCTGCAGTGGGCTCAAAAGTCCTTTTTTTCTATTGTTTTTTTTTTAAATGTCACTTATTTGTGTGACTGCTACTAGATTGGAACATACCTGGTTTATCAAATGGCAGAATAAAATGGCAGGTAAGGGCCTGAGTAGTTACTTTTGAAGATAACTTAGCTAAAATCCCAGTTATTTTTGATGTAATCCTCTCAAATGTTCAGTGATACAAATAGGGCCATGACAATATTTGGGTTTTGTATTACTTATTAAGGCAGACTGATCTAGGAGTGATCATTTTAAACTTGCTGGTACAAGTAGTTGTGTGAGGGCTTTCATTTGCATTAACTTGTAAATGCTGCTGTCAAAATAGGTGATATTTCTAATTATCTGAAAGCAATTTCTTTTCACAAACATTTTGGAGCAAGCTGTAGTGACTGGAAGCAACATTTTCTGAGCTTAGATAGAAGCTCTGATTGGTTAAAGTAGAGGTTTAAATTTAGACATACTCTGTATTAAATACACAATTTGGGTGCTCTATTTTTAACTGAATTTTATATAAAAACTGGCTAAATATAGAGGATAGTTATTTCTGGAAAGTGTGTGTACCAGCTGACATTTATTCTGCTGCCACTTTTGTCTTAATACTTAGCAAAACAAAAGCTCGTGGAATAAAGTGCAGAGAAGAATGTTCATCATGTTTTCTGTCCTGGGCTGGCTAGGGGAGCTGTGGCAGCCATGGAGCAACTTGCAAGGAATTTGTAGTGAATGGGAGGGAGGCAGGAATATACCAGGACTTGGAGTGATTGAGAAAGTCTAGAGCAAGTCTGGTCACATATTTGTGTCCCCTTTCTGCTGTTTTAGAAATATTGCCATAAGGGCAGAAATATCATTTTCAAATCTTGTTAGGATAAAAGCTCTACATTTAATTATTTATATTTAATTGTTCCATCACAGCTCTTGTGTGGGTTAAAATTGCATGGAATTAAAGCCTTGTTTGCCATGCCTCGTAATTGTTGGGTGACATTCTGTACTACTTAAGTCATTATAAGTAAGTCTTGTAGTCTATAAACTTAAGACTTCCTGGGATATGCACTCAGGTTAGGAAGAAGGCAGAACATGTTGGGGATTGGAATGAGGTGCTGCAAGAGTGGATGGCATACTGTGACAGACAGGTAGTATAAACTGGTTTTGTGTCTTGTCTGGTACAGAGTGATGGTATGGTATGTAATTTAATTTACAAAATATAACTTGTATGAAGAAGACTGGAGATAGCTCATAGTTCAGCTTGTAGGGATTGGTGTAATACCACACATTTAACACAGGCTTCCCACTCAGAAATCTTCACCAGTTTTTAAAATCTGTTTATCTGAAATTTGTGAACAGTGTCAAATTTTCTCACAAAAATCTCACAAACTCCAAATAATGGCAATACACTCCCTTCTGCTTCTCACAAACTGTTGGGTCATTTCTTTCTCTTGGCATTGCACGCCTGTGATGCCGTCGTCACATTTCTTGTACTGACTACCATAATTCCAGAAGTTTGTGGTGAGACACAGTAACATGATCTTCAGTGCTATCATTAAAGTGGAGACTTTGCCAAACATTTGCAGAAATTGGTGTTTTAAATAGCCCAGCTCAGAATTTTCTTACGCTTTCCATGGCAACAAGTTCATCTGTTATGCAAATGTCCCGTTAACAGTCTCTGTGAGAGCATGGCTCTGCTTCTTTCCTGCAGAGTGTTTTTATATATATATAATAATCATGCACAGTTTGCTGTATGTATCTCTGTCTTCAGGTGTCCTGGAACACCTTCCCAAGGTGAGACTTCATTGCCCCTTTTCTATTGTGGTTGGAAAATGCAGTGATTAAAATATGCTCTTAGTGAGTGAAGTGATGGTTAATGGGTAGCAGTAGGCTTATACAACAGGCAGTTTGGTATTAATAGAATTGCTGTGAAGTTTGGCTGCTTCTTTCTCCTGCTCCTACTGGGTAAGCTTGAAAGTGTCTTTTTATGGAAGAGGAGATGCAAGTTCTGCTGAAAAAAAATTACAGAGAAACCTTTGCTCACTGCATTTGCCCATAATCTGTAGATAATTCACAAGACTTTTCCATTTTTTCTGTACTATGTAGCTGTATGTATTCTGCCTCTCCAGCTTTAATATGATTTACTATGTTAGGTCTGGGCAGATTAATGGTACAGAACCATGATCTTCTGCAGCTCTGAAATATTCTTGTGCTTCTCAGAAGCTGGAGGTTAAAATTCTGTTGTAATTGTTTTTGTGCACTGTGAAACAGCTCGTGTCAATTTTAGTGTTTCATTTGCTTAACAATACCTGAAGTTATGCCTACACAAACTAGTTGTATCTGATAATTCTATAATGGTGTTGCAAGAAGGACGCTCCACCAAATACTTACAATGATGACAGATTGAAGAAAACAGGGTAATAAAAACATTTAAATTTTGCCTTTTTCTGTAGGTTTTCATATCTACCTGACAGCATTGTTAAAATAGGCCTCTTAATGATACTGTTTGGAGCCATTTGCATTTAATTGACATCCCTTTTAATGAGGTGTTTGTTTAAAAAATTGGTCCATGGTTTGAATTTCACCCTTAGACTCCCTGGAATATGATTAAAATATGCTGACTTTGCCTCTAAAATTTTCAGTTTTAGAAAGATACACTGCTGAAAATGGAGGTTTTCATGTGTACATGCCCACCAGTGCTTGGGGTGATCTGAAGCCAAGTGGGAAATGCACCTAGTGCAGCCCATCTATCTTACACTGACAAAGAAATAAAAGTTAAAAGCTTTTTCAGGCTTGTGGGGGGAAAACAATATTAGCACCAAAGGTGTTTTGTGGCAGCATTGGAATTTCTGAGCCATGGGCTCTTGGGAAGCCTGTGTTTGGGTTTTGTTGCCAGCACAGGGGTGTTTTTCTCCAGAACACTTGGTAGGCAGCAGTTTCATGTCTTGTTTCGTTTTAAGTTGGGAGCTTTGGGGTTCCAAAGCAGTTCCCTGCCCAGGTAATGAGTGTGTCTGTTCAGAGGTACTTGGAGTTCCTCAGCTAACCTTGCTGGAATCCTTTCAAAGCAGTACTTAGCTGCAAGTACTTGAAAGGAACTTTGAAATATTGTTGTATGAACAGTAATATTGTGGAAGAAATGTTGGAAGTCGATGTTACAACATTTAAGCAATGTTTGTTTAAATAAGGCAGAATTGTTGAGGCTTTTTCTTTCAAGGTTGCAGTCTTTTTATTCCTAGCCTAATACTAGGTTTTTTACTATTTTTACTCTTGCTTCCTTTTTCTCCAGTAATTTTGCAGTGTGATACTTTGAACCTCAGCTATCCTGGATCACTTAAAACTTTGGACAGCAATTTAAAAAAAGATTTCATTAGCATAGTCTGCGAGCTGGTGGATGCTGTGAGTGAGACACTGAGCCAGGTGCTGGAGATGTAAGGCTGCAGTGCTGGATGGGCAGCAGTGACCCAATGACACATTCTTCTGAAATGTGGCTCTTGGCTTAGATACTGGAATAAAATATTTGCATAACTTTGTGGGTTTGAGGTCATGTTTTTGGCAAATTTCTGTAATATCCCTGATTATATGCATAATCCTCATGTGCATTCATTTTTTTTAATATATATATCTCAGGCATGTTGTGCTTACCAGCTTTCCCTAAACGTTGGGAATTCTTGGCTGCCTCAGTGGCTCAGAGCAGCCCTTTACACACATTAACAGTGCTATGTTGCCCTTTATTTAGCCAGGTGGTTTTTGATTTGGCTTTGCTGTGTGAACAGGTGCTGGTAGAGAATAATGAAAGATTTTGTGGATAATGGAAGAACAAAAAAAAAGAAAAAGAAACACGGAAAGCAAAGCTAAGACTCTTAAATGCAAACAGAGGAACATATTAAAAGAACAGCCTTAATATTCACATCTTAATAATGAGCATTTTGAATTAAACAGCCTAGTTACCTTACTGTTTAATCAATTCAACTTACTAAATATGTGAGGTCTTTAACACCCGTGTACTATGCCATTCACAGTTGGATAAGATTCTAAGAAGTCACTGCAACATGTTTATTCATATTGTTGTGCTCCTCCAGCCAACACAACTTGGATTTAATTTTTTGAAGTAATTTATGCTGTTCTTTTGGATATAGCATTCTGTGTGTGAAAAAGGCATTCATGTGTTCTGGCCTGTCTGCAGAACAAACAACTACTCAGATTTTTACTGATGCCTGAAGGTTTAAGGAATTTATTTTGAAAAACATGACATCAACCAGCATTCTGGATACAGGAACAGATGAATTCTGGTGCGTAGCAAGCTGTTTCTCAAATTAAAATTCAAGTTGTATCAGTATGTTAAAATTCATTAATCAAAAGAATATGGAAATGATCGTGCAGTTGTTTTCTGCTGAATATTCCAAAAGAATGTTTTAGCTTGAATATTCACTTAATCTTTATTCCATTCTTTATAATCTTTGGGAGGCAAATGTCCACATTCTGTATTTCTGTAAGAGATGGAAGCAGTGTTTGAGCTCAGGTGTGAGTGTCCTTCTTATTTTATGATCTTAACTGTGAACATGTTTGGTGCTGCAGTTAAATGTTATTAAAGACAATGGCATCTTGTACAGTTAAGCAATATTTAATTATAGAGTTCAGCTCCAAGTGTATGGAAACACTGTGTTAAACATCTTCCCTCCCAGCTTCTGAGTATGTCTATTCCATACCACCAGAAATAACTCAGTGCTTTAATAGTCCCATTAGTAGTTTGATTAACAACAAAATTCTGACTGTAGGTTCTTCAGAAGTGTCTTGGTTTTATCAATAAAATGAAGTATGGGCAATACAGATCACTTCTCTCTTACACTGTTACTCTGTTGCTATCTGAACTCCTCCAAAATTAGTGGGAGTACTGATGACCTGGACATTGGCAGTAGCATGAGTTCTCTTGTGTCTGGTGCAATGTTATAAAGGGATTGTAAAGGTGTGAAGGCTGAGCTATCTTACAGCAGATGTGGAGAGAAGAGAAAAAGGAATCCTATTGAAAGTTGCAAGACAAATTGCAAATTGGTGAATTCCTCTTTTGATCTTCATCACTACAAACAAGTTCCTACTTTCCATCTGTTTATTTAATTCATTTTCCTTTGCATCTTTCTTTTACAATTCTTCTAAAGCACATACACATATATGAAGTTCTGCCCTTCATTTATTCTTTTGTCATTGTTTCCATTTCACTTTCCCTGTGTTTCATTCCTGTATCTTTCTTGTTTAGACCAAGTGGAGGATCCAGCTGGCCGTAGCAGCCATGTAGGACCCTTCAGGAACCTGATGGTAAGTGCACGTGTGTACTTATACTCAGGCTTCCACCAGGTTCTGTGTTCAGAGGCATTTCCCCCCTCCTGTAGGCTTCTGTTCATTCCTGACCTCTGAAACAATAGGAAAACTAAGGCACAGGTCTTGGACTACTCATTGATATCCTTTGTATCAGTAGTAGGTTGTGTTTTTATTGGAAATCTGCAGGAGGAAAATTATGCAGATCTTTCAAGTTTATATAGATTTTAAAAGCACTTTGAGAACTCATGGGAGAAAGTCTATTAACAGCTGTTAAATGTCTTCAAAAGTTCCTGGACTCCAAATATATGAAAGCTGGGAGAACATATCAGTGAAGTATCAGCTATTACTCTGTTCTTAAATCATCTTCCTGGGCATGTGCTGTTGAATGGTCAGGACTATGAAATTGTGCATCTGGGACAGTCATTGTCATGTTTGAGTATAGTGAATTCTTTGAACCTTCTCAAGGAAAACTGCCACCTAGAAGATGAACAAACTGAAGCTGGTAAAGGAGATCATCTACATTGGTTTGCTGTGGATATTTGTCAGAAATTGATCTGACACAGATGTTGTCTGTGCACAATAAGTTTGTTCGCTGTTCAGAGAAAGGTCCTGGGTGAATCCTCTCTTCAAATGTATCAGTGCTTAAAGACCAGGCATTGAAACGTCTCCAGCTGTATCATGGAGCAGGTTACATCATGAGCAAGTTGCATCTCTTTTTAGGACTGGCAGGAGAACTTGCAAATGATCTGCTTTTCATCAGTAGCATAAGGTATATGACATAAGTACCTTGATTTCGTGTGAAAATCCTGCTATTGTAGTGATTTCTCAGATGAATATTGGATTTGAGGTACTATTGATTTTATATTCTCTAACTGGATGACATTTTGAAACACATCCACATGCTTTAGCACTTGGGATTTGTGTTGGTCCCTTTTCATACTTCACCTCACCTTTGAAAGAGCACAGTATATTGCCAGTATTGTTAGAAAAAAGAATTAATTGGATCTTGGTTTAAAGACTTTGACAGTAACCTGTTGTTTTGCTGAAATTCAGGGCTGCTGTAGAGTTAGATGCAGAATTGCCCTGTGACTTCATCTGGAATACATTGGACACTGTACTGTGGGGGGGGAAATTGTCTCTGAGCATGGGCCAGGTTTGGCAGGAGAGGGGCCTGTGCACCAACCTTTTCATTCTTGTTTCCAGTCTCACCTGTCGAGAGGTGAATCAAGAATTGTGTTGTTTTTAGGTCAAGATACTAATGGTAGTCTTCAGATGATGAGTGGTCTGCAGAAAGGTTGAGAGTTCTTAGGGTTCTGGGAATTAGGTATGATTTGTTATGTCTCTTGTAAGGTGTATTGTGATCCCTGTTTGCTTCCTAGGAATGTGTTGAAATACTACATTTCCACCTTTTCCCTGGAAGTGGAACTGCTGGGTTGTGTTACTGTGCATTCCCAGAGCAGTTTCAAGTGACTTAGGAGATACTTCTGGAAACTTCTTCAATATCATTCATGCACAGATCTTGGTAGTGTTAGTTGTAATTATGAACATTAGAGGTGATGATAATAAAAAAATGGTGTTCAAATTGGACATTCAGGAGCCTGTCAGGTAAAGAAAGATGTGCTTAAACTTCCTTATGCCTATGTGAACACCCAAATATGTGCTAAATCTTCTGACAGTTGCTGGTGTTTTGTAGAAAAGCAAAATTGAATGTTGCATTGTTAAACAATCCGGTATCAGTCCTTTATGGCAGGTTAGACATGGGCATCAACATAATAATTGAGGATATTCAGAGCAAGTTGCTAGTTCACCTTGGGAGAGATGTGTGTGTCTTTTCCAAAGGTGACAGAAATTCAGTCTGAGTGACTGTTGTCAGGTTATAAGGTTAAAATCTGTTAAATTAGGTAAGAAATTGAAAAAGGTTTGTTATTCACCTAAAACTGGAGCACATTGGAATTTGGGAATGGCCTATGAAATCTTAGCTCCTTGAGAGGAAATGGAGATAATTATTTAGATTGTTCAAATCAAAACAAGTGTTTCCTTTTAAAGCTAAGGCTGTCTGAGCTGTTCTCTTGGGGGGTTTGTGTACTTGGAACTTCTCAGTTTGAACAGAGGAGCATTTTTTAAAAAGACATTTCAGTATCTTGGCTTAGGATACAAAAATGTTTTCAAGGGGTAAAAAGGAATTTGTTGAAGGGACTGTGATGTGGAAGAATGTGATTCTAACTAGGAAATGGATTTAGGGGTGCAATGGACATTTCTGATCAGAGGGAGTGGGCAGTGGGTTGTGAAGTAGTGTTTTGTGTGTTAGAGGGGGCAAAGGAGGAATTTGGATTGCTGCTTCTGGACAGTTCTTCCCACGAGTTGTGTGTAGAACCGGGGAGTTTCAGTGGTGGTTTCTGTATTCTGTGTGGAAGTACAGTCCACAATGAAGTGAATCAGAAAACCATAAACTTTCATTTGTTATTACAGACCCCTTACCATAATTTGTGTATGTTATAGGCCTGAATCTATAAGGTTGATGGCAAAAATTAACAGTAGTGCGGTGGAAATTAACTTTGTAGTGCAGTGGAAAATGAAGTTTTCAGTGTGTTTACATCTTACAGTGCTGGTCAACTCTTTGCATATAATGCCCTTTTGTGTTCATCATCCTCTGCAACTAATACATGCTGCTTCATTTTGGTAACAGAAAGTGATGACTTGAAAGTGGTGCTTGTGTTCAGGACCCAACAAAATACCTTCATCATTTGCTGTTACCCAGTTCCATCTCATTTGGTTGTGCTGCCTTTGCCATGTTGGTCAAGCTCATGCTGCTTTCAGTCTTCTCATGATGTTATTACTTCATTGCTTTTATCATAACTCCTCATCACTCAGAATGTTTCTACAACTAGAGAAAACCTCTATGGGTTTCTATTTTGTAAGGTCTTCCAATTAACATTAAGGATTAATAGTATATGAGGAGATTTTTGATTTTCCATATACTTCTGTGAGATAGAGGAATTTAGTGGCCGTATTAAGATGTTGGATAACTGCATGCTGTGAGCTGCTTAACCCTGGGCAGGTAGTTTGTTCTTGCTGTGAAAGTGAGGAAAGTATTTCAGTGTCTGAAGTTTTTTACCTGAGTGCTGTCTGTTCTCCTAATCAGTCATTTGTATTCCTCAGGAAAGCAGGGACTCTACAGGAGTTATACTCCAAAGCTGAGGGTTTAAATCTGCCACTCATTTATGGCAAATAAAAAATACTGAGCAGGAATAATACTTTTTTCCTCCCCAGGAAAGAAGAAGACTCAGGAAGGTAAAAACAAGGGAAAGAAGGCAGCAGATACAAAACAGAAAAAGACTGATTTGGATTCTGCTTCTGCAGATATGAGGGATTCTAAAGAGGGTGAGTTCTCAGTGTCTTATTTCTTCCTTCTATTTATCCTTTTGAATCAAAGGATGCTTGTCATGTTTAGTACATTAGCAGGTTATCTTACTGTAGCAAAGTGACCATGTTTATATTGTTTACCCCAATTGTTTTACTGGTTAGGAACTTGGCTATTGGAAGCGTGTCATTAAACGTACAACTCTGACCACAGGAAAACTAATGTGCTGCAAAATTTAGACATAAACCCAAACTCTTAGAGGATAATAGCAGAGCAAAGTCCTTATTCTTGTGTCTTTGGAGCTTAGTTACATGGTCATTATTTATTGCTAATTAACAAAGTCGTTACCAAGTGGGAAAAAATACAGTATTAATTCTTTTTACCCCTAACTCTTCCATTCCTTCCCTCTACTCTCCCTTCTGCTTGCACAACACATGCATCACTGTTCAGGTGTCTTATGGCCCAGCTAAGGAATGGAGAAGGATTTTTTGCTCTATAATGTACCCACTTAGGCAACATTGTGAGGATTGGCAGCAAAGGTGTTTTCCTAGAATCACCACAGAATCACAGAACATTTTGGGTTGGAAGGGACCTTAAAGCTTGTCTTCTTCCAACCCCCTGCCATGGGCAGGGACACCTTTCACTCAACAAGGTTCCTCAGAGCCTCATCCAATCTGGCCTTCTTTTCTTCAGCAATGGATATACCTGACAACAGATAGGTAGGACTTGCATGCAGAGGTGAAAACATCAATCCACACGAGTAAATAAATGAGAGGTGCTGGTATTGTGTTGGATCAGGAATGTTGTATACGTTGTGCTAGAAGAAAAAGGAGAAAAAAGGTGTAGCATATCCTGAAGTGTTTGGAAAAAATATCTCGTGCTTTTTTTTATTATGCTCTTGTGTTCCAGGTCATAAAGAGGAAGATGAAACACCTTCTGGTTCTGCTGTGCTGTCTCTGGAACAAACAGCTGTGATTCAGGAAATGGTAAATCAAGATGTACTTCCAAAGCTGATGATCCCCAGTCCGACCAATGAACCACAAGTGGTAACTGAAGACAAACAAGGGGAAACAGTAAACTGTGCATCAGATGATTTAGATGACGACGAAGAGGATGATGAAGAAGAGGAAGATGAAGAGGAGATAGAAGATACCAATATGCCTAAAGAAAATGCTGAAATGCCTTTGATGTGTGAAGAAAAGTTGGACTCCTTGGAAGAACAAAAGAGTACATCAGAGGAATCTCCAGAAAGCTCTCCAAAGAAAAAACTCGTGGTGAAAATTCCAAAAGCACAGGGGGAATCCAACGGTGATGTTCAGGAAACATTCATGTTTCCCTGCCAGCACTGTGAGAGGAAGTTTACAACAAAGCAGGGACTTGAGCGCCACATGCACATCCATATATCCACCCTGAGCCACGCGTTCAAGTGCCGGTACTGCGGGAAAGCCTTTGGCACTCAAATCAACAGGCGGAGACACGAGCGACGCCACGAGGCCGGGCCGAAAAGGAAACCATTCCTGACACTGACCTCGTCACAGCACTTGGAGAATGTTGCTGATAACCAGGTGATTGTGGATGATGGTCTTAAAGATGATCTGTATGTTCCCAGTCTTGTGCAAGACTCTGTTGTCTTAGATTCTGAGAAAGTTTCCCAGGAAATGTCCAACTCTGCATTTGCTGAGGAAAATAAGGAGCCCAAAGAAGTGCATCCATGCAAATACTGCAAGAAGGTTTTTGGTACTCACACCAACATGCGGAGGCATCAGCGGAGGGTTCATGAGCGTCATCTTATTCCCAAAGGCGTCAGAAGAAAAGGGTTCTTTACTGAAGAGCCACCTCTCCCAGCAGAGCCCGCCCCAGCAGTCCAGAGTGTGTACATAGCGAGCACAGAAATAGAAGAGGAAGGTGAAGGAGATGATGTCTATCTTATGGATATATCCAGCAATATCTCTGAGAATTTAAATTACTACATTGATGGTAAAATTCAGTCCAACAGCAATACTAGCAATTGTGATGTGATTCAGATGGAGTCCAACTCTGCAGACTTGTATGGATTGAACTGTATCATCAGTCCGGTCACAGTGGAAATTTCCTCAAATTTAAAGGTTACACAAACACATGTGAATGAACCTGCTAAGGAGCCCTCTAGCAGTGGGAGCAGTGAATCCAAAAAGAGAAGAACTGCTAGCCCTCCTCTTGTACCAAAAATAAAAACTGAAATAGACCCAGAACCTATAACTCCTACTAGTTCTTTAAATCTTCCTCTTACCATTTCAACAGAAAGCTTAGCTTTTCCTAAAGAAAAAGGGGTTTATTTGTCATCAAAATTAAAGCAGCTCCTTCAGACGCAGGACAATAAGAAGATAACTCCATCAAGTGAAATCCCTAAAATAGGACCTTCTGTTACATCATCACCTATTTTGCCTCCAGTATCCAGCAGATTTAAAAGAAGGACCAGCTCTCCTCCCAGTTCTCCACAGCACAGTCCAGTGCTTCGAGACTTTGTCAAATCAGGTGAGGGAAAAACTGTGTGGAATGATAATATTCGGAGTTCAAAAATGCCAAAGTTAGAAAGCCACAGCAACTCACCTGCTTGGAGCTTGACTGCAAGGGAGGACAAAGAGACTTTGAGCCCTCTTTGCTTTGAAGAATATAAAATATCAAAAGACTGGACAGCAGCTCCGACTTTTGGCAACGTGTGCAACCAGCAGCCACTGGATTTATCCAGCGGTGTGAAACAAAGGTCTGATATCAAAGGCAAGACTCAGGTTCCCTGGGAATCCGTTTTGGATCTAAGTGTGCACAAGAAGCCTTGCAGTGATGCTGAAATTAGGGAATACAAAGAAAACTCCACACAGCCAACGTGTAGTGGTGTTAAGAAGAAGAAACCCACCACCTGCATGCTGCAGAAGGTTCTGCTGAACGAGTACAACGGGACAGATGCAGCCCTGGACAGCGCGCTGGGCACGGACAGCGCCGCCAGCCCCGGCAAGGCCCTGGAGCCTCCGGCAGAGCCCGAGGCAGATCCTTCTCTCTCGGCATCATCTTCCACTGACACTCAGCCCCTCAGCTCCTCTGCTTCCCCTGTGCCACAGGCACCTGCTGCCCCTGCTGTGTGCCAGCTGCCTCCATTGTTAACGCCCCCCACCCCCCCCTCCCCGCCACCCTGCCCGCCCGTGTTAACGGTGGCCACGTCACCTCCCCCCCTGCTCCCAACGATGCCCTTACCCATTCCAGATGTCTCTGCCAGTGCCACTAACACTTCCTCCTGTCCCTCGCCACTCTCCAACACTACTACCCAATCCCCACTACCAGTTCTTTCACCTACAGTTTCTCCTTCTCCATCCCCTGTCCCTTCTGTTGAACCTCTTATTTCTGCTGCTTCACCTGGCCCCCCTACACTGTCTTCCTCGTCTTCCTCCTCCTCATCCTCCTCTTTCTCATCCTCTTCCTCCTCATCGTCTCCATCTCCACCTCCTCTTTCTGTAGTTTCTTCTGTTGTTTCCTCTGCTGATAACCTTGAAAGTTCTCTCCCAATAATAAAGCAGGAAGAAGCTGAAAGCGAGCAGCAGAAAGCAAGAGAAGATCCTCATACTTCAAGTCAATCAGGAGCAGTGCAGGAAACGTTCAACAAGAGCTTTGTGTGCAATGTCTGCGAATCACCTTTTCTTTCCATTAAAGACCTAACGAAGCATTTATCCATTCATGCTGAAGAATGGCCCTTCAAATGTGAATTCTGTGTACAGCTATTTAGGGTTAAAACAGACTTGTCAGAACATCGCTTTCTGCTTCATGGAGTAGGGAATATCTTTGTTTGTTCGGTGTGTAAAAAGGAATTTGCTTTTTTGTGCAATTTGCAACAGCATCAACGGGATCTCCATCCAGACAAAGAGTGCTCACATCATGAGTTTGAAAGTGGGACTTTGAGACCCCAGAATTTTACTGACCCCAGTAAGGCGAACGCAGAGCACATGCAGAGCCTGCCAGAAGATTCTTTGGAACCTTCCAAAGAGGAGGAAGATGAAGATCTAAATGATTCTTCTGAAGAGCTTTATACTACTATAAAAATAATGGCTTCTGGAGTGAAATCTAAAGATCCAGATGTTCGTATGGGCCTCAATCAACACTACCCAAGCTTTAAACCACCTCCGTTCCAGTATCACCATCGTAATCCTATGGGTATTGGAGTTACTGCAACAAACTTCACAACCCACAATATCCCACAGACTTTTACTACTGCCATTCGATGCACAAAATGTGGGAAAAGTGTTGATAACATGCCTGAGTTACACAAACACATACTGGCCTGTGCATCTGCTAGTGATAAAAAGAGATACACCCCTAAAAAAAATCCAGTACCCCTCAAACAGACAGTGCAGCCTAAGAATGGCATGGTTGTTATTGCTGGGCCTGGGAAGAATGCCTTCAGACGAATGGGTCAGCCTAAAAGACTCAATTTCAATGTTGAGATTAGCAAAATGTCCTCCAACAAACTAAAAATAAGTGCATTGAAAAAGAAAAACCAGCTTGTCCAGAAAGCTATCCTGCAAAAAAAGAAATCTGCCCAGCAGAAGGCAGAACTGAAAAATAACTCATCTGAGACGGACTCTCACATCTGCCCCTACTGTAACAGAGAGTTCACTTACATTGGGAGTTTGAACAAACACGCATCATACAGCTGCCCCAAAAAACCCATCTCTCCCTCCTCCAAAAAGAATTCTTCCAAAAAAAGTGCGGCTTCTTCACCTGCAAACAGTGACAAAGGCAGCAACCAGCGCAGGCGAACAGCAGATGCAGAGATCAAAATGCAGAGCACTCAGCCTCACCTGGGCAAGACGAGAGCACGAACCTCAGGACCTGCACAGCTCCAGCTCCCCTCTGCCTCCTTCAAATCCAAACAAAATGTTAAATTTGTACCTTCCATACGATCTAAAAAGCCAAATTCATCTTCGTCGTTGAGGAACTCTAGTCCTGTAAGAGTGTCTAAAATGTCCCATGTTGATGGGAAAAAAACTAAGGTGGTTTCTAAGAACAATTCCTCTGGAATCTCCAGCAAAGCGTCCCGGAAATTGCACGTCAGAATACAAAGGAATAATAAAGCTGTTTTGCCAAGTAAATCTGTGGCGAGTAAGAAAAAGGCAGACAGGTTCAGTGTAAAATCTAGAGAGAGGATTGGAGGACCAGTCACTCGGAGCCTGCAGCAGGCAGCAAATGCAGAGGCAGCAGAAAACAAAAGAGATGAAAGCAGTACAAAGCAAGAACTAAAAGATTTCAGGTAAGCATTTAATTTGAAGTTGAAACAACCCAGGACCACATTGCTTGCTGTTTTGCCAATCCTCTTGGTTTTCTTTTTTTTTTCTTTTTTTTTTTTTTTGAGTTTCTCATGCTTCAATAAAAAAAAAGTTGCATTTCCTAAAAAATGGATTAGCAGATACTGATGCTGAGGTATGATGTACATACTTGATGCATTTTGTCATGTCATGAAACAATACACGGTTTGTATAGAGAATGTCTTTAATTATAAACTGAATTGAAAACTCTGGAAAAAAATGTCAATACCTGAGTGCAAATAAACTTAATGTCATTAAACTCAATGTTATTGGAGACACTGACCTTGTATTTGGTATCTGACTTCTAAGGTAGCCCAGAATCATTCTAGATTTATTTATGGCGGTTCACTAAGTTAAAAAACATGACTGCATTCTTTACTCACTAAAATAACTTGCTTTGGTTTGTAATAAAAAGCATTCTCTGCATATATATATATATATAAAAGAAACAAACCATGACCAAATACTTCAAAAATGTATGTGCATACGGACTGAGATAATTAAATACTTAATATAAGGGAAATAGACATGTAAGAAAAGTTACATGAACATGTAAATTTGTTAGAAGTATCATGCTTTTATGTTTCACTATAAAACTTTATAATTAAAGTTCTATTTCTTTTTGAGAAGAAGCATTTTAATCACAAGAAAGGGTAATCCTTCAATAAATAAATAAAAATCTTAATCTACGTGCCTGAGTCCCGATTTACGTCTTCATGTAGTCTCTCAAATCAATAGTATCTTTTGCACGGTGTTTGTAACCTTTGTTACCTTGCTCCTGCCCTGTTTTTCTTGGAAACAGGCTTCTGCTTTGCTGAGGAACTTTCACAAAGCTCACTGGTAATTAAGAGTTCTTTTGGGGTTGGTAATTGCAGCGCCTGGCTGTGATTAACACCAGATTTAGGGCCAAGGGTAGGGGTTTTTTAATCGAAGTCATTGCTAGAGGAGGAGGGGGAGGAACTGGCAGCCTCTGTCAGAGCAAGTAGAGCAGGATCTGTTCATTGTCAAAATCCAAACTGTTCACAGTTTGTTTGTCTTACAGTGACGATCTCCGAGGTGCAAATAGTGAGGAAATACTTTGTGAAGTAAAGGTTCCATATAGCAGAATTGTTCCCAAGTGCTGGAGGGGAATTTGACTTAAAATAGTCCATACCAAAATTAGGATGTGTTGAAGGAGGAAAATGTTATTGGAATTTGGAGACTAATGGTGTAAAAATGCCTTTTAGGAACAAGAAATGTCTACCAGGTCTTTTCCCTTGGGACATAAACATCTGCATGTTAATTCTCATCAGCTGCTCTCTTAGTTATGTGTGAAACTGTATTCAAATGATGCCAGAACAGATCAGTAGAATAAGAAGCCAAAACACCACATCTTTCCATCTAAATGAATCATTTGACCTCAGGCAAAATAACCAAGTACTTGGAAATGGGTGCAAATGGGAATTGTAGTGTTTGGGGAAATACCAGTTGACCTGTGGTAAGGTTTCCTTGACTGGCTCAAATACCAGCCAAGTTGCTTTACTTTGACTGCTTGGAGTCTTTATCAGTTTAACAAATAGTTACACTAGGGAATTCTTTTTGTCTCTGAAGTGACTTTCATAAATCTAGATCGTCTAGTCAGCTTCTTTTTATATCAGTTATATAGTATGAAGAATTATTTTGCCTTCGTACACTAATATCAGCACAGTTTAACTTTGATTCTACTCTATGTAGGCACTGTTGGGTTTTGATTTTTTCCAGGAAATCTGAATATCTTTTCAAGACTTGCTTTATGTGTATTTGTCTGCCAATTTGTTTTTCACCTTTCAGTTTTTCTGTGTAAACATACTTGTTCACAAATTGTTTTGTCATTTATCTTCAGTTTCGTTTTGTTTTTAATTTCTATTTTCTAGGAATCTCCTGTAAAAACAAAAAAAATCCCTTAATACCATGGTAGAGCCATTGCATGCTCATCTTAGGATAAGCACTACGCCAAGGGATGTGAAATCCAAGCTTGCAGAACCTGCAGAAGCTGAGTCACAACCATAAAATTGCCTGCAGGCTTCTTGCTCATGCTCAGTGCCAGGCCTAGATTTTGTTCCTTTGTGTTTGACACATGCAGGATGATTCAGATTAAAGCAAAGGGTGCTGTTAAAAACAAATGAAACCCCCACAGGAAATCATCCAAAGAAATAGTGGGATTAACACAACCAAACCTTTTGCTCTTGATTTTGTCCACACCTTTGTGGATGGCGTTGGGCAGTTCAGTTTCTGTGCTTGGCAAAGCAGGTTCCTTCAGCCTGTCCAGAAATCAGTGTGGATTCAGGGCCAACAATTGCTGCACTCCGAGTACTTTTGTCATTTATTGGGTCTCTTAAAGCCTTTTGTCTACATGAGTCAGTAGAGGCCAAGTTAGCACGGCAAAATTCCCTTCCCACCTTCTCCTCACTTTCTGAGTCTTTCAGATGTCCAGTATACAGTGGAAAAAAGCCTGATTTGGATGTTTTATGGATTTTCGAAGTTATTTACACAAATAAAACTTTATATAGCAGTGATGAATTTCTAAACACCAGATATATAATGGATGCAGTGTATCTTTTTATGGATAAGAAGGCTAGAGGGCTGCAGACCTGCATATTTTGAAAGTGAAATATATCATTATTCTAAAAGGTTGTACACCTCTAATTTAAGACAATGAATTGGTCTATTGTTCATAACATCTTTTTATGGAAATACTGTTTGTCACATGTTCATAGAGCTTTCACAATTACTGACAGAATGGATGGAAAGTGACTAGTTTCTTTATACAGACACCCCTTTTATTTTTTGTTCTTAAAAAGTAATCTACCTCTTTAAAATTTGTAGTTTAATACTTGTTTGGTGAATTTGTGCCACTTTAACTTTCACTTTCACTATCATTCCCATTTTGTTACATTTCTGTTATGGGGACTTTATGTTGAAATATTGTATAAAGCATTTGTAGCAAGTTAAAAAAATAAAATATTTAAAATTATTTAAATTGTTTTGGACACTTCAATTGTACTATATGTGATTTACATTTTACATTAATTTCATTTTGTTTTCATTTTGGGTTGTTAATCTTGGAGCATGTTCCTGTATTAAAGTTTGCTGTTAGTTATATTGTTTCTTCTATTGGAGAGTGATATAAAGACTATTCTAATGAAAACATTAAAAATTGCAATTTGACATAAAAGTGGGGTTGTCCTTGCTTTTGAACGTTGCTGGAGGGCTGTAAATGCAGGTAAGCCTGAAGAGGGATTTTCCTCCTCCCCGTGCCATCCGTGCCGTGCTGGGAGTTCCAGTCGTAGTTCCGAGTCCGTGCTGTTGCAGGCACTTAATGACCAACTAGATGGAACTATCATGACAAATTTTCTAAAACCAATAAAGTCACCTTTCTAAAAACTTGGGGGAAGCTTGCCTTTTGTGTGGGAAGTAGATGTGCCAGGAAAAATGAAACAATGTACATCTAGGAGGAGTTAAATGTACTTGCATTCTTCAGTTGTGTCCCCCTGGTTCAGTGACATCAGTTTATACCAATTGGCCACTTCTGACTTAGCTTGAGGATTTTAGTTTTTAATTGTGGACACAGCTAATAAATTTAAACTATTTAAATGAAAATTACATACACTATTTCAACTTTTGATACTACAGTTTTCTGGTTTTCTGATACAGTTTTCTATTTTTATGTGCTTTAAACTTGTTAAATAGTTCAATAAAAAAAATACACGCTAAGATTTTTTTGGCTCTTGAGAATTTTGGAATGTTGTATTCCACCACCAAGATGTGTGTTCTACCTTTTGCAGTGGAGCTGGAAGCATCTGTGTCCATATTAGTGTGGCAGTGGGGTGGAATAATGGTAACATTGATAAGGCTAAACAGCATTACAGCAGTCAGTTCCTTCACATGATCCCTGCTAATCCAGTAGTAAGTTATTTTATGTAGTTGTCTGTTCAAGTTAATGCTTCTGTCTGAGTAAGACTCTGGTAAGAGCTCCCAGGTTTTTTTTGTGTGTGGGATGTCATTCCTTGAACGTGTTCTCTCCATAACAACATTTTCTGTGAATTTTAACTGATGGGAAAGATCTGGTGGAAAGATGCAAAGGTTCCAACATTGTTCATGGAGTGTTTTTGCACTCACTGCAGTTTGGGATTTGCACCACAATGGAAGAGGTGAATCCTTAGTCTACTTACAACAGCAGTTACACCAAGGAGGTGGGAGGAAGCCACAGTGAAGGTTTTCTATATTTTTATAGCAAATATAATTATTATAATATATATTTTCTTATATAGGTTTTAGTATATTTACCCAAGGGAAAGCATACCCAGTGTTGTATTTGGATGTTTTATAAGTAAAAGGAAACATGAAAGAAAAAATCAACTCAATTGCTGAGGATGGGACATAAGCTTGATTGATTGTTCCAAATCTTTCACTGACAAATGAAATAGTTGGTGTTTGCTCTTGCTGCAGTCTGGGTATTTCAGTCACCTTGTAAGGATTTCTTGGCCATGTCTAGTGAACTGATGGTGAGTAAACCAGCCTCATTCTCTAATATCATGGCAGAAATCCTCTCACCATTTTATGTGCAGTTTCTCTGCAGATAAATGTTGTTAGATGTTAAATCCTGTTGGGTCCCAAGGATGTGCCAGACTCAGATGTTCACCTCTGTTTACCAGTTGATCAGGGAAGTGCTGGATGATGGAGATCTCCAAATGAGAGAGGATCATCAAAGAGTTTCAGTTCTAAATAGGTGACTCATCACAAATAGAAATGTGCAGCTTTCATAGTTACTATTGCTATTGCATCTCATCTGCATAATTGAATTTCTCGGCTTTTATAGCCGCCTCTGTATGATCTGAAGCAACAATAAAGCTGTAATGTTGCCCACAAAGAGCTGACATGTCTTGAAATGCATCCAGCCAGGCAATGAAAACAATTAAACTTGTCCTGTTTACAGAGACCAAGTGACACGCTGGGCGAGATCAAATGAGTCTGTTTAATAAAAACAGCGATGCTGGAGTTGTTGTGGAGATGGGAGATCTGACAGGTTGTGTTTATCCTTTTTTGTTTTCCATTTTCCAGTTTGCTGGAAGGCATGGGAACCAGCTTGTGGCAGCAAGTGTCTGAGCTGTGTGCAGTCCTAGGTGTTAGAGCCAGTGCAGGGGATGCAGCCAGGCCCCTCCTGCTCTGCAGCTCCTCAGCCCTGGTGGAAGCTGCCCAAGGGGATTAAGGCTGGGGTGTTTCTGGTTCTCTGATTTGTCAGCATTTTGTATTGCAAAACTGTTATTTAAAATTCTAGTTTGATTCCTGATGATTTTCTTTGGGGAGATGTCACAGAGTTTGATGTCTAAATGTTCAATATTGAATGCAAATAGGAATAGTACTCACTCCATTTACTGTGGTTTGTGACTTCATTTCCAAAATTACAGGGTCAGCTCCAGCTTTTTACTGGAGTTAGGTTTAGCCAAGGAGCTGAATTGCTAGAGACAGACAAATAGCTTGTGAATGACCTTAAAAAGAGAACTTAGAAGACCTTACATACTAATTCTGGCTTTTATTTACTGAATGTGATCTGCGTGAGTCACATGATGTTGTAGTTCTGCTCGTGATGAAAAGGAGCTAAACAATTGATTTTGAGCAAGAAGTACATGCTGGTTTGGAGCTGAGCTTTTGTGGTAAGTCTGTGATGAGAGAGGGATGAACTTCCACATCTGTTTGTTTAAACTAAAAAACAGCGGCTTTCTAATGGAAAAAAGGATGTACCTTCCAGTACTCTGCAAGAGCGGGATGGTGAGGAAATGATATATATTTCAGAGCAAGATGCAAATAAAATACTCTTAAGTAAGGCATGATGTAAGTGTAGTTAATGGTCCATTGTACACATCAAATGAGAGTTGGAATTGAATGTTATTAAAGAGGGATTTTTTTTTCATGTGTATGAATGAGTTGCTGTTATTTCCTAAGCTTTGTTTGGGATATTTTTTTTTAAATTTTAGTAATGCCTTATGATATTTTTAGAGTGAAATAAATACTAAGGTTACAGACTGCAGCAGGAGTTGGTGCCTCTTTGTGCCCATCAGTTACAGTCAGGCAAGGGTTAGATGTTTAAAATGCAAGTAGATTGGTAGAGTGAGGATGGGTGTAAAGCATCCAATATCTAACATGACATTACTGACAGAACATAGGACCAGCAGTCCTGTGCTGCCTCTGCACCAGTCTCCAGCCACTACTTCTGACCCTTTTCCTTGGTAAAGTCACCTCTGAATGCTGCTTCCCACACATACTTCATCACTTTCCATTCTCATTTTGCTGCACCTTTACTTCTCTTAGTAAGTCTTTAAAAATGGTTTTGATAGGTCATATTTTTAGATCATTCATTGGGAAAAGAGCACTGAAATACTGCTTTCTGTTTTTTTAAGATAGAAGGCAGTAAAAATGAAACATGAAGGGAAGCTTGGGCAGGCATCAAGTTGGAGGGAGGCTTTTTTAAGAGATAGGTAGCTGCTTCATTTTCCTAATTTATTCAAAGCTCGAGTGGTTAGTGAAACATAATGTTGTAATCAGCAACATGCACTTCGTTTGTATATATTTATCTCTCTGTTTAATTTTTTAAGACTTTTTAAGTTTAATGGGCCAAAGGGGATATCTGAGTCATGTTTTGGATGACAGTACTCCAGAAACTGCCAGAGGGTTGTGAGAAATGGCTTTGGTTATTCAGCAGGTGATGTTCCATTTCCCTGAAGTGCAAGGCTCAGCGTTCAGTCATTCCAGGTGGTCTGGCACACAGCAGGTGAGCAGCAAAACTGGAACTTGCACCACTCAGTGCCCTGTGTCAGTCAAAGAGTGATAATCTCATATCTGGGCCTCTTTCAGCAAAGCCTGCCTTGTTTCTAATGAGGGAGCTGGAGGGGCTCAGCCTGGAGAAAAGGACACTCAGGGGGACAGGCTCTCTGCACTCCCTGACAGGAGGGTGCAGCCAGGTGGGAACGAGGGACAGGACAAGAAGAAGTGGCCTCAGACCGTGCCAGAGGCTGCCCAGGGACGTGGTGGAGTCCCCATCCTGGATGGGTCACAGGTTGGTCTCAATGGCCTTGGAGGGCTTGTCCCATCTCAGTGAGTCTGTGTTTCCTTCTGCAGTTCAGGCAGTGCTGCTCAGCCAAGTTAAATGTCTGTGGCAAAGTAAATGCAAGGACTTTTTCAGGAGAGTGATTTTGTTGGGAATGCAGAGCATGCATTTCCTGCTCAGGGCATCTGAAGGCTCATTCCCACATACAGACCCTGTGCATAGCCCCCAACCATGACTCAGCGGGGAAATTTATGTAGTGTTTCCTTTAGGTGTTGAGATCTCTGCTAAACATTGCAGTGTGGAAGGAGGTGGGAAGATGACAAATACTGAATTCCTACATCACTGAGCTGCTTTGAAGAGTTTCACACTCAAAATCCACTGTCACTGGAATTTGAAGTTGTATTCTCCATTTATTATGGCAAATTCAGCATGTCACTCATTTGCCTCTTCAAATCAATAGCACACTTTGTTCCATGGTTTCTTTTTTATGTAATGAGATGTGCAGGACAAAGGGCTCATCCTTGTCCCGCTGCCCTCCAGCAATCCTTTTGAACTCCTTTGGTGTCACTGTTTCTGTATAAAGCTAAATAAAATCAACTACAGTGTTCCCTATGCGTGCTGAAAGTTTTCTCATTCTGTTAGGAATGTGATGCAGTAGATACAAACTTTCAATCAAATCACATTATCTGACAGTATAGAGGATGTGTTTGAGCACTTCTGTTTTTAATCCAAAATTGTTCACCTTTTGGCTTGCAAAAAACTCAGTGCTGCTTTAAAAGGGTAGGAAGATAAATTGCTGACATGATACTGTTCATCTAAACTACAGGTTTACACCAAGACTTCTTAAGTGACTAAGGCTCTAATGTCTGAGCTCAACTTGAAGTACCTTCAAGGCAACTGATTTTCTGAAGGAGCTCAGAAGCTCAGTGCTGAATTCATTTTCATGTCACTGCTTTAGGTCACTGGTTGCTTTTAAAAATGTAGTTCTATTTAAATAAAATGGTGTTGATACATCAGTTTTAGAGTCCCTCAGGTGAGCTGTAGGCATGGTGTGAGATTTTTTCCAGCAGTTCTCGCTGTTGGTTTGGTGTTCATCACCACAGCTCCTCATGATCCACAGGGAGTGGAACTGAGCCAGCAATGAAGAAACTTAAACTGTAGAGCACGTGTGGAACAAAGCAATTTTTGAGTTCCTGTGGGGCAGCAATGCTGCTTTAAAGGATTAAGTTCTTTGAAGCACTGTGGCTGGAGAGTGCTGTTAGGTGTCTTCTTGGAAGTCAGAATGCAAAGGATCTCAGTAACAGGTTTTTCCTGTTTAGGTTCATGAAAGGCCTGATCATAATATTCATGTTCTCGCCTTTTGCTCCATGTGAAGGAAAGATAAAATCCTGACGTGTTCCAACTCTTTCCCTGCTTTCATGAATAAACACACATAAGTCTCTAAATATCCACAGTACAGCACATTAAGATCCTTTTTGCTTTCTGCTGCTTCCCCATTTTCTATACAGTGAGTCAGGACTTTTGCATAGAAAAGAGAGGCATCCCTTTCAACAAAATTCTATACATAAACCTTTTTGTCTTGATAAATACTTTGTTTTACTGAAACAGAAAAACAAAGGTATTTTCCTTAATGGTTGATGTTTTTTATGTTTTTCCAAGTCCTTGTTTTGTGTATTTACTTTCCCATTAATCAATATACTGCTGCCCGAGAGTGTATTACATTTCAGTCAGGGTAGCAGCACTGTGGTTTAATCACACTGAGAGCAGAAAGCCCAAAAATCACTTTTATCCACCCCCTGAACCCTTTTGCTTCCCTTCTGGCCTGTGAAATTACTCAGCCTAATTCTGCAAAACCAAGAATTTGGGCTTAAACATCCACATTTCTATTTTTTTTCCCTAGGCAGTCAATGATTTGTGTCAGCGTAGCTATTCTTTTACTTAAGAGTAGGAAACCCTTGATAGAATATATTCCTGGCATGCTTATTGTTAAATGTAACGTGGAAAGTGTGTGTGTCTGAAATTTTGGAGCATGTCCTTGGGGTTATTTTTGATTACAGAGTATGATCCTTGCAGGAAAAAAACCCCACTTTAATTAAGGTAAAAACGTGAACCTAAATCACCTGAATTTTTACCACATACTGCCATGACTTTGTTCACGGAATTTCCCTGGTGGGACTGGCAGCCACCTCAGATCAATCCAGCCTTCATGCCCACAAATACCATGGCTTATTTTTCTGGGACATTTCAAGAGAATTTAACTAGCAACCCAGGAGAATGTTAATTGCAGAAGTGTGGTAGAAGACAAGCTAATTTGAATAAAAATACCAAATGTATTTTGAGAATGTCTGAGGGAAGGGGGTGTGCCAGGATTTGGCAATTTTCCTGGTCTTTTGAGTTTGTGCGTGCTGCTCATGGCAAGGCTCAGGGGCCTGGGAAGGTTTATGGAATAGGAACTTGGTTTGGACAAATGCTTAAGTATTCAGGAGACAATTTAACCTGTAAGAGTAAAGCAGGTGATGGGGGAACCTTTTCCTTTGTTCAGTTCTCTGCTTTAAGGCTGCAGATTTTCTGAGTGACCTCGGCAAATCCCTTTCCACCTGACTCCGTTTTGGATCTGAAAAACTGGGATTATGGTGCTGGCTCACACTACAAAACACTTTCAGATTTGAGGATGCAAAACTTTAAGAGCTGGGATTTAGCATGTTTTTTATTGTAGGGAGTCTCACCAAACTGGGTGATTTATCTCTTCTAGACTGGGTATGCTCTCAGTTGTGAGCGAGAGCTTTAGGCCCTGTCTCTGTGTCAAATATGGCCTCATTTAATTTCTGGGTTAGCTTTAATTTATGGAATAGCTGGTGCATCTACCAAACTGTTTGGTTTAGAAGTCCTTAGTTGACAGAGAAAACTGCACACAAGTCCTTCCTGCTACCTGACATTTGGGTTCTTGGCCTTTTTTCCTTAAAAGCGTATTTTCTGTTTTTTTGTTTTTGTTTTTGTTTTTGTTTTTGTTTTTTTTTTTTNNTTTTTTTTTTTTTTTTTTTCCTGGCTAGGACTGTTCCCTAGCAATGGTTCTAATGGTTCTGGCAGAGCTGGGGTAGCCTGGGCTGTGTGTTGATCTGGGCTGTGCACAGGGCTGTGAGGGGCTGGGAGCAGCCCTTGCCCCTTCCCATGGGATCATCCCTCAGCAGCACGGCACAGGGTGCTCAGAATTCCTTTTCTTTGCCTGTCTCCAGTTACCCTGTGCTGAGATGGTGAAAGCAGGTGTGAAGTGACAATGCTAAAAATAGCAATTTCAATCACTGCTCCAATGCACTGGAGGGGATTTAGCTCCCCTCCCCCTCAGAGACCAGCTCCCCTTGCACACCCAGGAGTTTGTCAAAATCATCCCAACATCAGCTCTTCTTTAAACAGGATAAATGAGAGTTATCCATCCCCTCCAGGGTAATGCTGGAACAGAGGAGGGCCCTGGTTCCTGACAGCTTTGGCAGAGCAGACACAGCTGTGGTTTTGAGGCGTGGTTCATTGGGAGCACCATCGAAAGGCAGCAGTAAGAACTCCATAAGGAACTCCATTTCCTATTTAGAAAAAAAAATCCTTTTTTATCTCATTCCTCTAATCCTCAGCTTCCAACTAACAAGCAATGATCTATTAGCTTTAAAGCTTGAGGAAATTATGGGTGAAAGATTGTAGAATTCTGGAGTAGTTTGGGTTGGAAGGGACCTTAAAACCCATCTCTTTGCACTCCCTGCCATGGGCAGGGACACCTGCCACTATCCCAGCTTGCTCCACGCCCCATCCAGCCTGGCCTTGGACACTTCCAGGGGTGGAGCAGCCACAGCTGCTCTGGGCACCCTGTGCCACCCTCACAGGGAAGAATTTTTTCCTAATGTCTGATCAGGGTGTGCATTTGAAAACCTAGGTCAGATTTTCCTTGATATTTTGTCTCTTTGGATTTGAGCTTTTAACATTTTTTTTCTTTAGGTGTCCCATAGGATCTAGACCCTGCCTGCAAGAGCACACAGATGTCATCAATTATAGAAGAACTTCAAGAAGTCATAATTAATATTTTGACAGAAAGCATTGCTTACATGGAGACATTCTAAACAGAAAGAAACTAAAATTTCCCTCTTCTAGTTATAGTAAAAATCTGAAGCCAAACAAACTAAACTTACTTTGGATATTCTGCTGTTTCCCTTGGTAACAGTCCTTATATGGAACAACAAAAATCTGGCTTTTGTTGACCTCCCCATTTCCACTTTCTGGTTCTTCCACATTGGCTGAAGGTTTCAGGATTGAATTCACAAAGGCTGCAGTGGATGATTTACATAGAACAATAACAAAACTTTTGGCAGGCAATTTTAACCACCAATTTTAATTTGAAAATAATTGAATTGCTTACTTTTCAAAATTTCTGTGGTTTTGGTTTTCTGTTGTAATGGAAAGTTTTGCACTTCTTTATGTCTAACTTGCAGTTACATTGTGTGTAAGGACAAACTGAAATCTCCTTTAAAGGGTGTCTATTGAATTCTAAAAATAACCCAGAGAGAAACCTGGTTTTAACTTTTTTTAGATGTGTTGCTGTGTAAGGAAATGATATTTCCAAAGATGTTCCCTTGGAAGAACATAAGTGGTTGGGTTTGGTCAGAATTTTGAAGAATTTGCCTTGAGAAGGAAGGTATGTAATTACTAATGGGGATGCACAGGTGTGAGGGAAAGCAGACAAGTTTGTGCACGATAGCAAAAGGTGCTGAATTTAAAAACAAATAGGGGAGTTTTGGGAATCTTTTAGTGTATGGAAGTTTAGCTTGAGTATACATTTGACCTGAGATTGTATGCCTAGAACAGGGCAGAAGCAGCGGACTTCCCTTGTTTCAAGTCATGTTTTCAGGCTTTCTTCTTGAAATCACAATCAACTGAGGTATAAAATTAAAATTTTACAGTAAAGAATATCAGATTTTCATTTTCACTTTGGGGCTCTTAGTTTAAAATGTGAAGTGCAATGAAGGCACTGTTGTGACCTTTACGTGTCCTTGTGGAGTCTGTCAGTGCAATAGTGACAGGAGAGTTCTGCTGACTTTGGCCCGGGGAGAAATGACCAGATGTGGTATGTGATCTGGTAAAGGAAAATTCCTTTTCCATAAATATGTATTTTAAAATCTGGACTTGTATTTTAAAATATGGACTGTGCTGAGAGAATAGAACATGACTCTTGTAGTTTCTGACGTGGCTGTGGCTTTGTCTGTCCCGGTCGGAAGGTCTGGGACACGGGATGGGAGCCTGGACGCTGCTTCCAGTTGCCATCAGCTGTTTCCTGCTTAAATAAACTCACAGGGTAAGTTCAGAACAAGGCAAAAATACCCTTTTGCCTTCCGAAGTGGCTCTTGGTACTTCCAGTGTGGGTGGAGTGTCGTTGTCTTTTCTCATTGGCATTCTAAAGCACCTACTAAAGCACATCTCTCTTTCTGTTTGTGCCCGGTCCCTGATGCTCTTCTGCCTCTTTGCACAGTTACAGGCTCCGCATGGCCTCTAGATGTCCCTCGTCCTCCTCGCATAACCCCAGCGCCAGACAGTGCAAGAAATGCAGCTCCAGCACATCCCAGTTCTTCAAGGAATAGACCCTGGGCATGTCTGACCACACCAGGTACAGCCCCGGGAGGGAGCACAGGGCTCCCTCCTCCTGTGCTCCCAAACCTCCCGCGTTTCTGTGGCCGAGGAGTGCAAGGCACTTGGGAGATCTGAGCCACACATCAGAAAAGCCACATGGCTCTTGTGGCTGGTGCAGTTGTGGTTTGGGAAAAGGCTGAGATGCTGAGATCTGGATGAGCCATAAAAAAGCTGCATCTCCTTCCACGCTGGAAGTGATGCTTGCAGTCCAAGAACTGTGAGACCACTGAGGTGCTCGTGCCACTGCTGGCTGCTCTGTCTCATTTCTGGGCTGGAGAGTCTCTAGGATTTATTCCCTTTGGAGCTTTTTTCTAGGAATAATCTCCTCTTGAAATGTGTGATGTACTCATTCCAAAGGGATGAGGTCTTCCTTAGTCATGGGTACTTACTGTGGATCAAAAGGATGTGTAAGGGTAGTCAGCCCTTTACCCCTCATGGAAGGTTTAAGGAGAGTTTTGTTCATTATTTTAAGACCTGAGGTGTTGCTCTTCTGGATCCCAGGGAGCTTGAAGATGGTGATAATTTCTGTAAGGATGGGTTTTGTCCCTGTCTGGGAAGGAGGGGTGTTTGTATCTGTAATAGTGGGCCAAGTGCTTTGGGATCTTTTAGGCTGAATGGGTGAGTGCTGGACAAATATTAACAGTCCGAAAAAATACACACCTGGGAATGTGTATTTTGCTGGCTGCTTTGGTGGCCCACCACAAGTTCAAAGACCAGCATTACAATGCAAATTGCAGTGCTGTGATATCATGAAAAAACCTTAGCTGAGGGAGTGGTGAGATACTGTGTAATGAAGCACTATGGGCTTGGGCAAATCAATGACCAGCCCCATGTATTGGTGAGGCTGAGTTGATTTTCTGTTGGTTTAAACAAAACACTGTTTTCTGCTTCTTCCCCACCATTAACTTGCAGATAATAAACTCATTTATAGTGAAATAACAGCTAAGGAACAGGATACTTAACATGTGTAAAGCTAGAGGTGAGAATGAGTACCATAAAATCAAGACACTGCAGCCTGAAGTTTATTTTTTCTTAAAACCATTCAAAAAACAACATTTGAGGGAATAGTTAGTAATACTCTTAGGTTTGCTATCTCCTGAATAATGGAGGTAGTTGCTAATGAACGTTAATATCCCTAGCTGTGGCATAGACCATTTAGTTGTGGAAAATCTAAGCAAAATTAAATAATGGGTGTCTCTCCCCTGTACAGTGGTCACTGAATGACTTGTCCTGCTTCCAGCTCCATGGAACATGGAACTGTGAATCCTTGAACTATTTCTGATTAAATGCAACTCTCTGTGTATTTTCAGGTACCAGAAACTTCTGACTGGGAAAGGTGAGGAGAAGTAATCCTCAAGCATTATCCTCTCCTGCTTTGCTCAGATGAGGTGAGATGGGTTCCTCAGCAGACAACAGGGACAGTGGTTTCTTCTGCTGGAAGTGGTGATGTGCTTCTGTGATCTCACCCTTCCTTCCAAGGGAGGGAGCACAGAGCAGGCTCCTGCCTTCTCCAGAGAGTGATGAACTGTGGATGCTGGGGACAGGGTGATTTTTGGGGTCCCCCAGTGTGTGGAGCCCTTGTGCAAGCATGGAGAGCAGCATGGAGAGGTGTTCAGGCCCCTGCAGGCAAAATAGCCATGCTCAGAGGTGGATGGGTGTGCATGAGTCTCCTCTTTCTGGGAGAACACAGAGGGTTTAACATACTATGCAATTCAATTCTGAAAAGACTGTTACATCCTTTTTGTTTCTTCTTTACATCCTAACGGGTAGAGAACTGGGCATCCCACAAAAAGCCACTGAAGGGAGTGGTAGGTGCTCCTGAGGTTTCCACATGTGCATTCTGTGGGTACCCCAGTCTCTTGACTTTGCACCATTAGCTTTAAGGGGCAGATGCTGTTGCTTTTGGAGTGCATCAGGTCACATGTTTTTTGGGAAGATCACCTGTTACTGATCTCTGGGAAATGCACTGATAGCTCAGTTCCATGAAGGGACAAGCATCCACTTCTCAAAAGCTGCCATAACTTGTATTGCCAGCCTGGTTCTGTTTAGGGTCAGGATTTCTTTATTTAGGGACAGTATCAAACACAGGTGTTGCTGTGCAGTATCAGGCCAGACTTGTCCTTAAATACAACATTTGTCCTTAAATAGAGCACCTGTGTCTGTGTCTCTAGACGTGTGTTTGTTTTTGGGGATCCTATCCAGAGGCCATCCATGGGGACAGCCAGTAAAGACAAATTCCAGAAACACACAGGTCAGCTGGTAAAATGCAGTGCACAAAGGTCTCTTAGCTCTTTCCTGTCCCCAAATGGGGTCAATCACACCCAGGTTTATCATCTGCCAGTTCTGGGCAGAACTTCTGCCCAGTTCACCCATGAGGTGAAGGGTTCCTTCTGCCAACAAATGATTTTCCAGGATCCTTGCTAATGTAGCATCCAATTTGTAATTTTTTTAAGGAGGCCAAAGGGGTTGATTGTTGTAATTCCTTTTTTTTTCAGTCAATTTATTCCTGTCCTTGACTTTGCACTCTACACAGATAAGCACAGATTGTGTATGCACACATTAGTTAAGAAAAAACAAGTGCCCAGTTGATACTCCTTCCCACCACCCTGAAAAAGTAAAAAAAAGTATCAATTTTATATATATATCTTCATAGATAGATATATATACAACAGGTAAAAATATATATGTATGGAATTGCTGGAAGCAGTTAATTTTGTATAGTTTTGGTGAAAATCGCGTTGTTCAAAATGAATGGAATAGCTTTAAAGAAGAAACACTGTCCACCATAAAAATGCTATAGGTGAGTGTTGAGTTGGAAAGAAAAGGTTTTCAGGATCTTGTATTATCTCACTACAGATTTTTTGGATAAATCCCTCTTGGAGGCTTTCTGAGTGCAATTTTGGTTTGGGGGAAGGCTGAGAACTGGATGAGCCATAAAAAGCTGTGTCCCCTTCCATGTTGGAAGTGATGCTTCCAGTCCAAGACTGTGAGACTGAGATGCTCATGCCACTGCTGGCTGCTCTGTCTCGTTCCTGGGTTGGAGAGTCTCTAGGGTTTGTTCCCTTTGGAGTTTTTTGCTAGCAGTAATCTGCTCTTGAAAGAGATGTACTAATTGTAAACGAAGGCTGGGATTTTTCACAGTAGCCTTGGAAGACTGAGTATCTCATTAGTCATTCAAACTAATTGGAAGTGAGCATCCAGATCTGCTAGACAGTTTGGTAAATTTTGGTCAAATAGCACAAAAAACAAAGTTTCCTGGCCTTATGTCTATGTCCAAGCAGTTGGTGTGCACACACAGCTCTCTGATCACGTTGTCTCACTTTGGTTTTGCACATTACCTTTTTATTTTCTCTCCACATTTCGTCCTTCCTCTCATCATGTAATTTTAGTATGGCAAACCCTGTTCTTTCAAACAGGAATGCTCTTCCTGTGTGTCTGGAGAGTACCTAAATCACTTGAAAAAGGAGTATACAGTGCTAATAAACCCCATATACTCTGACTTAAAGCACCAGTATTACTGGGGATTGATTGATTGATTGATTATGATTGATTTTCCCAGTGTAGTTTTGTAGGACACCTTGTCAGAGATCACAGTAAGTGTATAAATTATCACTGGTCACTTGAGGATTGTTGCTGAGGAAGAGTTTTCTTGCCATAGAGCCCAAATACTGCTTTACACAATCCATTCTCCTCAGACCCACTCAACTTCCGGTCAGTTAAATGAAGTGTGGAGTTCTGGCATGGATGCTGCCCAGTTTAGTGCCTTTAAGGCATCCCAGTGAGGTTACTAGAGGTCACTTCTGTGCAATTGATTTTTGCAGCCTTTTTTAGAGTGTTACCAACTATAAAAACCGACAGACTCAAGGAGAGAAGTGTGTACATTGCTGTGATATAGGAACATTTTTCCCAGAGAAATTCTGGTTTATCACACAAGCCTGTAAATATGTATTTACAATTTTAAAAGCACGTCTTTATGTCCCTGGTTGTAAATGCTCTGTTTTTAAAGTTTTATAACATGATAACCAAGAGACCACTGTGAACAGCTTTATATTGTACTGGTCTGTTTGAAGGGTCCATTACAGTCTAAGCTGTAGCAGAAAAATATTCATGCCACCATCAAGAAATAACCCATGGTTGCACCAGACTTCATCGTTTTTCCTCAGATGAGAAATGCAGGGGTTTTTTGGGATGGGGGGGAGGGGCTGTGATTTTTCTTGCAGAAAAAAAGCATCAGTTCAAAATGGTGTCATTTCTCTGGACCAGTGAGGAGATTTCATTCACAGTGAATTCAGGAAAAGTATGCCATTTTTTCCCAAGGCAGAATTTCACAGTTTTGCAGCAAATTTTTAACCTCCCCCGTGCCTGCTGATGAAACGTGAAATTTTGCCCTTGACCAATATCACAAGTTCTTGTGAAAATCAAGGAGAGGGTGGGGAAGAAGCTCAGGTTTTGCATGTGGAATTTGCAAGGACAACACTGGCAGCTCTGCAGTGCTCTCGTGGCAATGCTGACACTGAGAAGTTTATTAAAAATAAACTGTGTGGAGGTGTGGTGGGACCTGCTTTGTGCTTGGGCTCTGAATTGCTCTGGAAGACTGAAAGCTCTGTTGTCTGTCTGCCATGTAAAGAAAAAGAACAACAATAAATTAATGTGGAAAACCGCGTTATGGAAATACTTATTGTTATTTCAGCCAAGGAGGTCCTAAAAATAGAGATTGATTGTTCTCTAGCTCTGAAACAATGGAATGGTTTGGGGTTTTCCTGGTGGGTGGCAGGAGAGGAGGTGTAGGTGTCGCCTTGGTGTGCCAGGTTCTGTGCTCACAGACAGGGACTCGTGCTCCTGACAGCTGCACTCGAGGGCTGCACGCTTGAAGCAGCAGCACAGGAGCCCTTTGCAGTGCTCATCCAAAGCCAAACCTCCTGTCAGCTGTGTCAGCAATGTGGAACTTCAGGCTGCTGTCCTCAGCTGGGAGGGAAATGTTGGGGCAGGGTGTGCAATGGGAGGGTTCTTTTCCTTCCTAGGAGCGGTCCCTGTTCCATACACCGTGTGTCATCCCAGAACATTGAGATGTTTTATGCTTTCTTCAGGGCTGTGGGACTTGGCTCTTTCCATAGAATCCCTAAATGGTTTGGAGGGACCTTAAAGCTGATCCCATCTCCCCCTGCCATGGGCAGGGACACCTTCCACTATCCCAGGCTGCTCCAAGCCCCATCCAACCTGGCCTTGGGCACTTCCAGGGATCCAGGGGCAGCCACAGCTGCTCTGAGCAACCTGTGCCAGGGCCTCCCCACTCTCATTGTAAACACCTTCTTTATACTCTAAATGGACTCTCCTTCAGTTTAAAACCCTGTGAGGGAATCACTGATGGTCATGGGCAGCCATTAATCCAGTCACATTCCTTAAAAATGCCAGCAGGTACAATACATAGGTTTGGGAACAGCTGAATTATATATATTAATATTAATTTAACCTAGGCTAAAAATGGCTCTTTCACCCCAGAAAATCTGAAGGATCCTTCATGCATTATAAATCTGGTCTGTTAGAGAAAAGCCACTGTTGTCACTGTCACCTGCCCATGCCTGCAGCAGCCTGACAGGCAGCCAGGCTCCTCTGGCAGTGTCACAGCCTCTTTGGCTCTCAGGACTTGCCACCCAGTGTCAGGTAAGTCTGAAGGGATCTGATTGTGCTGAACTGTCATTCTGTCCCTGTGTGAGAATCTTGAGAAATATTCTTTAAATAGCTGCATGCCTCCATCCTTCTGTCTGTGCTGTCACATGAAGCAGCACTAATTGCTCCTTTTTAGAAGAGCTGTGGCTTTTTTGGAAGAAGGCTACATCCAGAAACAGATCAGGAGGATCACTTTCTCATCTTGGAGCTGCTGCCTGAGGCTTTTCAGCTCTGTGTGTGTGGTGCTGGCAGGAGGATTCAGACAACACAACACTGCCAGTGGCTGGATCCCCTCCCAAAGTCCCAGTTAGCAAAGCCAGGGGCTGTTTCAGTCCTTGGTGCCAGTGCTGATTGTAAATGCTCTTCCAAGGCTGTGGGACACAGAACTGTGTGTGCTCAGGGGTGGGCACAGAGGACACGAGTCCATCCTGCCTGAGCTCATCTCAGGAGAGTGGCAGGAGTAGAGCTGCACATCCAGCACTGCTGAGTGACATTGTCCTGGGCTGGGAGCAGGGCAGCCTCTGAGCCTTTCCCTGGGCTCACACCCAGCCAAGGTCACTGCTCAGAAGCTGCTGCAGTGCTGTGACACACCAGGGATGCTCTGGCATACGGGCACTGACAGAAATAGTGCTGAGCCCCCTGGAATGAGGGACGTTTGCTGTGGTGCAGGGATGAGCTCACCTGGAAGTGACAGCAGAGCAGGTTCTGCCCTGCTGGGCATGGACAATCATCTCTAATTCCCCGGTGAGGAACAGGAGGGGCAGTGACAGGTGCTGGGGTAGGGGACAATTTCAGGCTGGGCTACATTTGGTTCATATCAGGCTTTGCAGCTGCCTTGGAAAAAGAAGGGGCAGTTTTCAAAGACCAGCTCTGGACATGTTATCTTGGATATGAGATGCTGATGGAGCCAGCCCCCCTTTTTGTACTGCTCTGCTAAGTTTTGGGTCACCTTGACTTCAGCAGCACTTTGCAGGGTTGGTTTCCCTTTAGTCTTTTGTCCTTGTATGCCAGTGTCAGTGTCAGTGGCTGTGCTGGGTGAGGGGGAATTAACTCCAGGCTCATCTCCTTGCCCAAAGTCAGCTTCTCTGGGCTCTACCCCTCCAGCTGAAGCTCTGGGGAATAGACTGTGTAGGGACAGGCATTGCATCAGAAAATCTGCAATATAAATACACAGTGCTCATTGTTAAACTCACATCTTGCCATCTGCACTATGTATTCACTCTCTTATATATTGAATTTTCCTACAACTGGACTGTTTAACTGACAGACTCCCTGAACTTCTTTCTTGGGCTCCTCTCTCATGTGCAGTGATTCAGGCTTGCCTGGGGTGTATTGATTCAGGAATGCCTCTTAATTTGACCTTCAAGGGAAATCCTGTAGTACTCTGTCCTAGTAGATTCTGTATCTGAGTTCATCTTCTCTTTGTGCCCAGCACCAACTGATTAGAGCCCTTTCAGAGCTGGTATTTCTTTTCTACAAAGATATTTATATATTAATCAAGCCATACTAAAGCCTTACTTTTGATAAACTACCCAAAATATTCTCTAAGTCCTTTAGGGTTTTTCCTTTCTGCACCACTTGCGTAATTTTCTTTTGTGCCTTTCAAACTTTTTTTTTCCGAAAGAATAAAATTCAACCAAACAAAAATTGTCTTTCAGCCAAGAGCTGCTGGATTACATCTGAAGGAAGGCAGAAATATGTTTAATTGCTGCCTCTGATGCCAAACATTAAGTGCTTTGCTTCAAAGTGAATTCTACAAAACTCCATTTGCCTTGCATGACACAGGCATCAGAATTGCAGAAACCTTCCAGAGCTGATGTCCGTGGTCTGAGGAGGAATAATCACATCCATCCATCCCCATGCATCCAGCCAGTGATTCCACCAGCCCTTCTTGTGACAGTGCTGTGCTGGAAGAAATGCAAAAATCCTTAGCTGCTATTTTTCCTCCCAGAGTCTCTGCCTTGCACCAGTGAAATGCTGATTTCTGACTCAAGAAATAAGGACTCACCTGCTACCATTTATAGCTGATGACATCTCATTAAGGATAATTTCTGAATATTCTTTCCGGAGCCCTCCCCCATCCCCAAATCCTTTGCTACAAAGAACATTGTTGGAATGACCCCATTTCTCACACAGGGTATTTCTAGAGCTGTGAAGCACCACAGTAATGAAACGTCTGTTCTCATGATGTAATGATTTTAGCAGAGTTTCTTCTCTCCCTTTCATGCATTTTGCTGTGGCATATTGTTGTCTCTTCCATGGGATAATTGGGTATGGGAGAGAAGCAGATCTCCACTGAGCTGCATTTCCAGGGCTCTTCTGTCCCCCTGTGACCTGTTCCTGTGCTGCTGCCAGCATGGGCTGGGGGTGCACAGAGCCTCCCCCTTTGCATCTTGGGGTCTCTCATCATCAGTGGGGAGAAGATGAACTGCTACAGCCTCATGAAATGACCTGGGGAGATCTCTCAGCAGCCATTCCAGGGCAAGGCCCTATAAAGGTGCATTAGCTGGACTTTTTCTGGCACTTGGCTTGATGGTAATTCAGCTGTGGTGTTTTTAAATTGCTTGTATTGCTGCATCTGGGTAAATCTGTTCATGAGCAAATCTGGCTCCAGCAGTGGAGTCCTTGCAGAAAAAGCTCCCCCTCAGTGAGGGGCAGGGGTTGATTTCCCTCTCCTTTCTCCTTCCTCCCACACTTCCAGGGCAGTGAGTCCACAGATTTAATTCACTGTGTGCAAGCACAGCTCCTCTAAACTGAGCTCCAGCATCTTAATAAGGGGCACATTATTCTCATTATTGCTAACACTCATTTATTTCCTTTTCACCTAGAAAGAGAATATTTGAGTCAGGTTGTGTGTTCTGTTAGTGGTTATTTTCTGTGCAGGGTCAGTTGCTGCAGCTGATGGAGTTCACAATGGCACCAGCAGAACTGGGGGGACCTTAAGGAACCTTCTACATGCCAAATAGACCCCAGGGTGTTGTGGTAAGCACAGAAGCCCAGAGGATGAAATCTGGCACTGGATCATGTGAGGGACTCAGCACAGCAACACTGGTGTCAGCTGTGAGGAAAATCCAGGTGAGCTGCAGTGAGGTGGAAAATGTCATTTCTGTACCTCAGGGAGGATCATTTCCTAGGAGCAAAATGTACTGAGCTAAACTGAGCATTCCTTGGAGTGTGGCCAGGGTGAGAGGAAGGCACTGCTGAGCTCCTCTGCTCCCAGGACTCTGCGAGAGAAGGTGGTGGATGCTGAGCAGGGACACAACTCCCAGACCAGCCCAAACAATAGGGTTTGCTGTCTTGCTCTGTGGGTTTTGGGGACATGGACTGGCTGGATGCAATGGCAGGAGGCTGTGAGCAGTGGTGTGAAATGGAGTGTGGCCTCTGGTGCTGTGTGACTGTGCTGGGCTGGACATGAGCCCCATGGGGAACTGCAGGAGCTCCTCCAGAAAACCCTCTGCAAATGGAACAGCAAACAGCCTTTAACAGCTCCCCACTTCACTCCCTGTCATCCCCAGAGTGCCCCACCCTGCAGTGACACAGTCCTTAGCAGAGGACAGGTTTTCTAAGATTTTTGGGTTGCTTTGGTGGTTAAGAACCTCCAATGCACTCTCCTAATGCACAATGGAATTGGGAAGGAGAAAAAATACCTCTGTGACTTCATCTGCAACACTAAAACCCCTGATGTCTTGAAGTTGGAAAAGTTTTGCTAAGGAAATAGAGAAAAAGGATTTGCAGGTAGCCTCTTGCATAATTTTCGGTTTGTTTTTTTTTTTTCCCCTAAATTATGCTTTAATATTTCAGAGCTGGATGCTGCTCTGCAGTGGATTCTGCAGACAAGTCACCAAACAGCTCTGGGAGGATTTCGTGGGACATGGTCAGAGAGAGCAGCAGGCAGAGTTAGGAAGAAAACAGGCACCTGAATGCTGAAGGCATATGGACCAAGTGGCCCAGTTTTTGTTTCCTCCATGAGATAGACAAGAAGGTCAAGTTGAATCTCTTGTCCATGTGAGGGCAGAAATTGTTGCTGTGTCTTTAGTGAAATAAACATGCAAAGTAGTCTCTGGTCTGTTCGTTTGGACTCTGCAAAGATAATCTGAGCCTAAAATCATATAAATCATAGAATCCTAGACCAGTCAAGGGTGCTTTAAAGGGCATCTAGTCCAACCTCCTGCCATGAGCAGGGACATCTCCAACTTCACTGGATTGCTCAGAGCCCCATCCAGCCTGACCTGGAATGTTTGCAGGGATGGGGCAGCCACAGCTTCTCTGGGCAATCCGTGCCAGGGCTTCTCCACTCTCACTGTAAAATATTTGTTCCTTAAATTGATGCCATATCTGAGGGAGCAAACACAGTAAAGCACCCCAGCTGGGATTCTGTGTACAGCTCGGTGCTGCCCCAGGAGCTGGGCTGCTGCAGCACAGAGCAGGGATGTGACTTCAATTCCCACTGCTCAGAATTTTCCAGGTGTTCCTCGGCCTCTCTCTGCCTCCTTTGGCTGCAGGAAGGGCTGAGATCATTGTCCTGTCTCCCCCGGGTCGGGTTGTACCTGCAGGTACCTCTCATTCTTTGCCCTGGGCTTTCTGCTGCTGTGATCTGACAGTTCCTAATTTCCACCTGGCTCACAGTGTGTTTTCCCAGCCATGCGGTAAGCTTTCTTCCCAGCAGACCTCCCAAAAAAAACTCTGATGACTCACGGACGACAAATGTATGCAGAGCTCCCGGAGACAGCATCCTTTGCATTGGCAGAGAGAGTTTTTGAAATAAAGATGAATCAGCGCTGTCAGACTTTGCTGGGAGTTAACTCTTGGCCCCTTTTCCCTGGAAACAGCCCAGGCTGGTGCTTACACGGCAGGAATCCCTGCGGGATGCGGAGCAATGGGCACCGCGGGCAGGTTTGGGAGCGTCTATCCCCCCTTCCCTGGAGCATCCCGGGGGGCAGGCGGGCAGGAGGGGGTTAATGCGGGCAGGAGGGAATTGAGGCAGCCGGGAGAGGGTTAATGCAGCCGGGAGGGAATTGAGGCAGGCAGGACAGGGTTAATGCAGCCGGGTCGTTGTTCCCTGCCCGAGTCAGCATCCCCAGGTGTCTCCAGAAGCGCTCCGGGAGCAGCCGCTGCATCCGGGCAGGGAGGAGGAGGAGGAGGCCGGGCAGGCACTGCAGCAGGGCAGAGGATGTTCCCGAACGTGGCTCCAGTCTCCTCCCCCTCGCCGCTGTGGCTGCGGGAAGGGGGGAGCGGGCTGTAGGGAAGGGACCGACAGCCCCCGGAGCCCTGCCCGCATCCCCTGGAAGGTTCCTGTGAGCTCCTGAGCCCTGCGGAGAGGAATCTCCCGGAGCTCGGGCATCCCTGGCAGAGCGGGGCTGGAAGGACGGAGGTTCCGCATCCTGGCGTGGGAAAAGTCCCGTGCTCCTGCAGGAGATGTGGCCGGGCTCACGGACAACGTAGCCGCTGGGTTTGGGCATCTCGGGAGAAGAAAAGAGCCTCAAGGCTTTGCTCTGACCATGGCAGATAGCCCAGAAGGGGCCAATCCTCAGTGCCTGGTGCTGATTCGTGCCTGAAGCCACCAGACCTGCCCAGGACGCAGGAGAATCCCCCGGAGAGGCACAGACATTTGGTTTGCTCAATGGAAATACCGATGGCACTCAGCTGAGACCGTGCGCTGGTCCCCTCCCTCGGAAAGAGGGCAAGGAGCAGCCTGGCATCTCTCCATTGCTCCCTGGGTGTCTCCTGCTGAGGAGCTGGGGGGGACAGGAGGGCTCGGAGCTCTGGGCTCTGCTCCATGACCAACACTCGGGACTGCAGGGAAGCCATGGACTCGCCCCCGGCCACCTCCAGCCCTGCTGCAGGGCCTGTCACCTTCTCCCAGGTGTTTGGGCAGCAGTGCCAGCTCATGGAAGCAGGTAAGAGAGGAACGTGCACAGGCACCACCTCCTCATCCCACATCCCGGTTTGCAATGTCCTTGCTGTCCCTCTCCTGCTCTGTCTCCCAAGTTCTTCCCTAAAATCTGGTGTTTTCCAAAGGGAAAGTTGGGGTGACCACTTTTGCATTTGCGCAGTGGCCTTGACTACCCCTGAAACCACTCAAAACCACTCAAGCTTTGTGCCCAATTATTTACAAACAGGAGCAGGGGTTGGGATGGCTCTGTGGGTTTGGGTTAGCATGGACTGGAACAAGCTGCTCTTTCCCTGCTGCTGGAAGTTACCTTTGGATGTGAACAAAACATGTGTGGTGATTTTTGCATTTCAAAACAAGGACATTGTAACTGGAGGCTGATTTGCTGCTTTGGAGGGCGATTGCTGCAGCATGTGGATACCTGCTTTGGTATTCAGCTCTGTGAAGGACAAAGTGGGTTTTTTTTCCATGGCTGTTTGTGTTACTATAGCACCTGGGAGCTCTGTTCCTTTTCCCAGGTGTTTTCATACATTTCTAACTCTCTACAGATGAGCCTGGTTATTTCTTATCTATGCCTTTTGGCTGTTAAATAGGTGGTGTGTAACATGACTAATCCAAAATTTTCCATGTTTGCCTTGCTCCTCACATCAGTCCATGAGGTGCCCCAGAGCTGTGCACTCACATCCCCCTTCATCCCTGGGTCCCCAGGTTTAAGAGATTAGATAAGGGATTTTACAAAATTTACTCCTATTTTTCCCATCTTTGCTGACAGGTAGCTCTGAGGAAGGGTGTGTTTGTTTACTTAGAGCCATAGCGAAACCTGAGTTTGTGCAGTGATGCCATAACAACCCTTGCTCCGAATTTTTAGGGCTTGTTTTCCTCAGGTCTACTGGTACTTTCTTATTACTGTTTGTGCTGGTGCAGGTATCGTGGCAGATTTGTCCTGCAAAGTGTCCCATCCTTTTTCCTTCTCTTTTCTTTCTCTTCTAGTAGCCAGTTCTGTGACTGATGGTGTTTGGATTATATGTTTCTACTTCTGTGGTGACATTAAAAACACTATGTACTAGAGTTTCCTGCAGGTCTCTGTGGGATTTCTGCTCTTCCCCTCAAACTTTCACAGGTAGAGCTGGGAGGATGGCTCATTAGGTGACTAATTAACTGGCTGCTACTTAGTTAATCAAGCTTGAGATAGTGCTGCTGCCTCCAAGAAAATGTCAGGCAGATCTTCAAGAGGGTTTGGTATTAAACTTTCCTATGACATGTCCTGGGATCAGTCCAAAGGCTGTGGATCCATTGTGTCAGGTCTTACCCAAGGAAGAGATGTAGAAGAAAGCTCTGATTCTGGGTGAGCAGTTTGTTTCCTAAATTAGCAAGACCAACGAGGTGGGAAAACACGGGTGGTAGTTTTAGTTTGGTTTGTTTTCCTTTCCCTTTCTTAGAGAGAAATTCCCCGAAAGGAAACCTGAGATTTCTGGGTTTTCAAATCCCATCTTAGTCAGTCAACCAGATTTTCTTCACTCTGGGGGATCATCTTGGTAAGATTTTCTAGATGATTTCTCAGGTACAAGGTGAGATGCAATGTAAGGATGCTTGCCATGGATGTCAGTGACAGCCAAAGGGATTTCAGTAGATCGGGGGTGCTCCTGTGAGTTTTCTGTCCTTACAGCAGTGACCATGCACTCTCAGCACTCCTGGAAGCAGAACTTCAGCTGGAGTGTCTGTGGATGTGTCTGTGTTCATGGACAGGGCAGGAGGGATGCCCTAGGTGGGAGTGGGTACAGGTTTGGGACACCAAGCTCTGGTTCCTCGCTTGGGTCCTGTGTCACTGAGCTGACATTTGGGACAGGGCCACAAAAGGTCTCAGTGTTGAGTAGGGCTGTGCAAATGCCTTCACAAACCATAAAACCAGACTTTTCCCCTGTGATTCCCCTCAACAACAATCTCTGAGGAGCTGTGAGGAGCCAAGTTCTGACCCAAACAGTCCAAAGCTCACAAGAAAGATTTGTGGATGCCCAGTACCACATCATTGCCATTGGTGACATTTGGGCTCCTTAATAACACAGGGATGTGCTGGAATGATAAAGGTGCTGGCTTTAATTCAATTTCAGATTTTGTGCCTGGAGAGTTGCCGAGTTTGAGCTAGATCACAGGCTTGGCAGCACTCTTTGATGTACCACCTGCAGTGATCTCGTGGTTTTTACAGCTTCTGCCTGTGCTGTAAGGACACTTCTCCTCCAAAGCACATGTGAGAAGAGCTGGGCTCAGCTTGCAGAGTGTGATTCAGGTTGTTGTAGCATTATCTGCTCTTGATGCAGAAACCAGAGGGTGTGTGATGCTCCCCTGCAAACACATCCCAGTGCTTCTCCCAGTGCTGCTCTTCAGTAACTTGCTCTGAAAACCAAATACTGGATGTTTGGAAGTCAACTTCCCCCTTGCCAGCTGCACCTCGATATAGGACTTGGAAAGTTGGGGGGTTTTGTGCAGCTGATTCTGCACAATTGGCTGATTATTCATGCACAGCTTATGGAGATTTCAGTAATGACAGTGTCAGTCTGTGAGTGTGCTGGCACATGGCAGCCCTGCCTTGCCCTTTGCACAGGTCCTTGCTCTGTATTTAACCTCTGGAGCAGCATTGGCTGGCACAGCACATGGCATGCTCTTTGGAAAGTTATTTTTCTATCTTCCCATTTTATTCTGTTGCCCCTTTCCTCACCAGTTTACTACAGCTCCATAACTGTTTGCTGGGATGTGTTCCTGGGGAACAGTGGGGATGGGAAGGCTACAGCTGGCTGATCTCCCCCCTTCAAGAATTCACTAACAAAACTCCAGTTTCCCAAGGCAGCAAATCCTCCCTGTTGCAGGCATTAAATTTGGCTGATGCCTGAGAGATCTGTCAGTGTCACCTGGGGCATGGTCACCTTTAGAGAGAGTGTAATTCCCAAAGGTGGGGCTGTAATTCCTGCCTAGGATCACTCAGGGAATAAGATTTCTGTTTTCCTTGGCAAGCCATGCAGGGTGGGTGATGTTTTGCCTTTTCCAGCCTAACTACAAGGCTGGTTATTTCCAGAAGGAGTAATTGGGAAAGAGGTTGGCTTCATAGCCCCATCCTAAATCTTCTGATCCCAGAAGAAATTAATGCCTGCCAGGCAGTGCTGGTCTTGCTTGAAGCAAAAATTTTAATCTGGCATAGGTTTGTGCTATAAATTTTGCTAATACCCAAATGAAAGACTCTAGCTGTTCATTTTAGAAAGAAAAAAAAACCCCAAAAAAAGGCTGAAGGATTTATGATTGTCACTACCAAACTTTAAAATGAGTGTTACTAAGAATTTGAAGAGTATTTCCCATCAGATCTCCCATGAAATATTGAATATATGGCGTGAGACCTGATCTCCAGGAGAGCTGAATGCTCTCTGGAAGAATTAGGCATAGTAGAGAAACCATTTATTTTATACATGGGCAAATTCCAAGCAATTTGTTTGGCATATTGCAGTTTTCTGGACTTATATCTATGCATTATTTTCTGACTCACTGCTCCATTAGAATAATTTTAATTTTCCATCAGTTCCTTGGCTCTCAGATGCTGCTGATTTGTTAGGCTCCCAATATTTTTTTCTTTATATCTTGCCAGTTATTTTCCATTGGTTATGAAATAAGGAACTTGATTCAAGATGTGAACAAGAAAGTAATTTGAAAATCATCCTGACCTTAGGATTTTGCAGTGAATCTCTTCCATATTGTATTTCCATTACATATATATATATATATATATATATATATATATATGNGAGAAACCATTTATTTTATACATGGGCAAATTCCAAGCAATTTGTTTGGCATATTGCAGTTTTCTGGACTTATATCTATGCATTATTTTCTGACTCACTGCTCCATTAGAATAATTTTAATTTTCCATCAGTTCCTTGGCTCTCAGATGCTGCTGATTTGTTAGGCTCCCAATATTTTTTTCTTTATATCTTGCCAGTTATTTTCCATTGGTTATGAAATAAGGAACTTGATTCAAGATGTGAACAAGAAAGTAATTTGAAAATCATCCTGACCTTAGGATTTTGCAGTGAATCTCTTCCATATTGTATTTCCATTACATATATATATATATATATATATATATATATATATGTATTATCCATTACATGCATTCTGGATTCCACTCTGGTGGCTGCTCCCCAAATGGATGTGAATTTGGCTTTGCTATCCCCCTCCAGTAGAAAATTAAGGACACAATACAAAATCCTTAGGAGTTCTTCTATGGAAATTAATGTCATGTAGCTCAAAGCTTTTGCCTTTTCCCCCTCTATCTGTAGTTTACAGCTCTTGATCCAGTTCCTCTCAAGGGGAACGTGAGGTGAGATTGATGTGGAATTACTTAAGCAAAATATTTGTCATGCAGCATGAAATCCTTGGAATCTCACCTGGGCTGGCATCTTTTGCAAAGATTTTGTTTTGTAAACAAAGCATGGAATATGCAACATAGAATTCCTTCATCTGGTGCTTGAATATGGTTTTTAAACAAATAAAATAGTATTTTAAAAAGACCTGCTCTGTACCCCCTGACTTGGGTGAAGGTTTGCTCAGGAGCTGGGCTCCTTGAAACAGAGTTCAAATCTGCTGGGTGTTAGATGTGAAAAAAGTGATTAATGGGAAAATTTCAGCCCCTGATAAGATGTAGAAGGAAATCTCTGACCTTCTAAACTGAGGCTGAGATGAACATTTACCATCTGTGCTGCTCTCTTCTTTTGTGCCCTTAAGTCCCTTGTGCATTTTTCCATGATTTAATTAAATCAAACAGGATCTGGCTTCAAACCATTTACCTGGAGCTGAGGCAGAGCAGAGGTGATGCAGTTTTGTTGAGTTTAGCAGTGCCTGTCAGGCACTGGGGGAGATGCCACAGAACCCCAGACTGGTTTGGGCTGGAAGGGACTTTAAAACTCACCTTGTTCTCCACCCATGCCATGGGCAGGGACACCTTCCTCTGTCCCAGGTTGCTCCAAGCCCCATCCCACCCAGCCTTGGACACTTCCAGGGATGGATTAATCTCAAAACCATGGTTATTCCTGCTGCTGGGTTTCCTGAATTACAGCCCTTTGTGAGCTCCAGCTCCCAGAGCATCTGAGCAAACCTTTAGTGACAACTCTTCTTGTCTGCCATGGACAACAACAGCAAACAGTCAGCACAAAACCTGCTTGGATCAGTTGGTTTGAGACCACAAGGAACCAGGGCTGGGAATGTGTCTGGCACTCAGAGCATCAGGTTTCCTACGTGCATTAGTCAGTAATAAATCTTTCATGGTAACAAGCTGTTTCATTTGGTTTCCCAGGAGGAGAGGGGGTGTGTGCATGCTGGAGATGTTTTCAAATGTTGTTGCAGCAGCCTGGCTTAATTACTGTGCCTCAGGTTAGATTAACGAGTTTTGGGAAAATAAGAAACTGGAGCAGGTGTCAGGTGGGTGAAGTGAGATGAATTTGGTGATCCCAAAGGGTCTGGCCCTCCTGGGTGGGGAATCACTGACCTGCTGAGGTGAGACATCACTGACTGGTGATGATCAGACAAAGAATCATGAGATGGTTTGAGTTGGAAGGGACTTTAAAACCCATCCCATCCCACCCCTGCCATGGCAGGGACACCTCCCACTGTCCCAGCTGCTCCAGCCCCAGTGTCCAGCCTGGCCTTGGACACTTCCAGGGATCCAGGGGCAGCCACAGCTGCTCTGGGCACCCTGTGCCAGGGACTCAGCACCCTTTACAGGGAAGAATTCCCTCCATATGTTTAACCTAAATGTCCCCTTTCCAGTTTGAACCCTTTCCTTCTTGTCCTGTCCCCACAGTGCAGGGACCCGAGGCTGTTGTGTTGCTGGCCAGCACTGCAGACACCTGGAAGAGAAAGTAACTGACTGCAGCATTACAAAATGGACAGTTTCTCTGTTTTGTCAGATTTTGTGGCTGGGGATTTTCCTTTTACTAAGTCTGACTGCTCTTGAAGTTTCTGTTCCCCGAGTAGAGCTGTGGTCTGGTTTTGTGTGCTGGTGTTGTCAGACTTCAGCAGCAGCCACATAAATCTGTGCCCACCACTGTAGTGCCTGAGAATGTGTGGAGAAAAATCCCTGAGTGTAGAATAAAATCCCTGCCAACTTTCTGTGCACGTTCCTGCCAGGCTGAAACACCTTGTATGTGTTGGTACAGAAAAAGGTGTCATTTTTGTCAAAACCAAACCCATTTTTCTGACATGACAAGAAATGTATCAGAAATAAACTGCTTGAGAAGCCCCTGGAGTTTTGTATTTTAGAGAACAGAATAATCTGATTGTCTCTAGGGTCAGCTCCAGCACTAGGAGGAAACATCATTTACCTCTTCCCACAAAAGCAACGAGTGAAAATTCTCCCTGACAGGTGATGTGCTCCTGCCTGAGCTGAATAGATTTGGGGGCAGAAATTAAACGGGAAGATCACTAATATTTTTCTTTTCTACCCAGTGGAATGGGCTGTTATTAGGGAAAAAAAGAAGTGACATTTATCTCCCTCTTTTCACTTCATTAGGTAGGACTGTGCTCCGAGGAGGAAAAGAATGGATGGAGCCCATTTGCTGTCTGTGGCTTTTACTGCTCTACGATGTTCTTTTAACGTTTGTTATATGGTTGAAATGTTCTTTTAAACGTGTGCTGTTGTTGTTTGCTTGGGGAGCTTCACTGGGCCCTGAAGGGCAGAGGCACCACAGACAAGGACTTGGTGATGCTCTGTAAATATCAACATGAGGTGCTTGAGAGAACCGTGGAGTCCATGTGTCAGTGAGCAAAGTGGGGTGGAACAGGTTGGAAGTTTTGTTATCTCTGAGAGGATTTCCTGCTTTTATTTATCCCAGGCTGGCAAAGCTCCTGGGAATTGCTGAGCCTGGCTGAGAACACAGGACAGGGATCAGGACAGCAGAGAGAGCAGAACGAGTAGCTGGTGTCCTGAGGGTGATGGATGGACTGTGCCTGCTTGGAAGAGGGGACAAAAAACCCAGCATTGTCCAAAAATGAGGATGTGAGGAATGTGGGGATGAAAGCTGGGCTGGAGCTGAATCCCCATTTCCTTGTGGGTCTGGTGCTTTACTCCCCAGAGCAGCACCCAGGACTTGTGGGGTCTGGTAAATTAAACCTGCAGCAGGGTTTGGGAGCTGAGGTGCCCCCTGCCCATGGGCAGGCAGCTCCTCTGTCACCCCGCCCTGGGACAGTCCCTTGTCCCACGGAGGTGTGATTAATGTGTTTGAAACCAGCCCAGCACAGAGTAGCCACTCAAGGGGGGACCGTGGATGTATTATTAAGTGTGGAATTATGGATATGTACCTACAGCTATTTACATAATGCACAGCAGGAGGGGGTTATTCTTAAAACAACAAGGAAAAGCTTTTCCCAAATATTCTGACTGCTGTGTGCTACCAAGTATCTGAAAAGAACAAAACCAAAACAAACAAACAAAAAACAACAAAACAGAAACAAAAAAAAACCCAACCACAACACCACCAAAAACAAACAAACAAAAAACCAACAACGACTAAACAAAAAAAAAACCCCAAACCAACAACAGAAAACAGAGAAAATATTGAACAATATTTTTTGCATAAATTAAATATAAATTGTTCCCTGTCATCTCAATAGTCAGACTCCATTATTACAGCATCTGTATACAAAGCACTTGTGAGCTGATTTACTCCTCATTCAGTTATGGGCAGTGTTCATCTTCCCTCCTCATGGACTAATTTGGTTTTGTCAGTTCATGCTCATAGCAAAGTATATGGATGTAATAATTCCCTGCACTTGCAATCCTCATGTTTTTATGACACCAAAATAATGAACTGAAAACATGAATATGGTTATACTTGCAGCTACAAACAGGAATTAGTTATTATTCTTTCTTTGGAGGTCTTAGAGGCAATTTTAATGGCCTTGCATTATTAGAATGGTAAAGAGGATGAAAGACTTGAAGCCAAGCATTTGTCTTTGCTCTGGCTTTATCCTATTTTATGGTAGGTGGGAATTTTTGAGAATCGTGTAAATGGATATTTTTCCTAAATTCTGATATGAAATAATGAAAGTATTTTACTAGAACACATCCAGGCCATCATGAGTTTAACTCAGCTGAACAAGGGTGAGGTTCCTGCCTTTGTGCTTTATCCTCCTGGCTGATGCAATGGCTGAAATGATGGAATAAAAACGACGTGAGCCATTCCAAAATTAAACATTCCGAAAGAGCTGGAATATGATACCCTCAAAATATCCATATGTTATCTTGGCTTGGAATGAAGTACATTATATGAAATCTAAACATGGGCAAACTATGCTTGAATAGGAAATATGTTTGATTCCATTGGTCTTGAAATAGAAATGTAGCATCATCAAAGCTCTGGTAAAGAGAAAACAGGCTGGGAGGGAGAAATGGATGAGTTTTATTCTGCAGAAGAGAAAGACCCTGCAGTGTCCCCAGGGCTGTGGCAGATGGGTTGCAGATTAGGGACCTTGTGTTTTTGCAGTATTGTCCTGTAAGGCTCAAAAGGTACAAAGCAGCACCTTTGTGAGGGCTCAGCACAGCAGCCAGAGCTGGGTTAAGGACACGAGTCACCCCTGGCACTGCTCTGCCAGCCGGGCTGTCCTCCCTCCTGTGGGCAGAGCAACTCCCAGGGAATCCAATTCATTTTTATTTCCACTGTTCCTTTTGTTCCTGCTTCCCCAATCACTTGAGCAATGCAATTCTGGTTTGTTACATTCTGTGTCCTTGGGACCCAGTGGTGCTCACAAAGGGACTGGAAGTGCTGCCCTCACTAAAGGGTTAAAAAAGTAAGTAAGTTAAATTCCAGGGAATTCAGAGTGTGTCTGTTTAGGTTTGGCAAAACAAAAGGCATCTGCTGCTATGAGTTTGGGCAAAATGAGGCTTCATTCTCTCAGCCTGGATAAAACCAGCCCCTGTGCCTTGTTTGAGCTGCTCAGGTTCTCTTACAGCAGGGCTCATGATGAGCTTGGGTTTGCAGGAGCCAAACCAAGGACAAAAACTGCTACCAGGGGCTGCAGAACTCAACAGCTCATCCCCAGGACTGCCAGGAAGAGCCCTGAGGATTGCTGAGTGGGAAGGCTGGAGAGAGGCTTTGTGCCAGGACAAGGAGGAATGGCTTCAACCTGCCAGAGGGAGGGTGAGAAAGGATAAATTGAAGGAATTCTTCCCTCTGAGAGTGCTGAGGCCAGAGCAGCTGTGGCTCCCCATCCCTGGAGGTGTCCAAGGCCAGGCTGGATGGGGCTTGGAGCAGCCTGGGGTAGGGGAAGGTGTCCCTGCCCATAGAGGGGTGGAATGGGATGAGCTTTAAGGTCCCTTTTGGCACAAACCATTCTGGAATTCTGGGATTCCATGATGAGCAGCACTGTGTGCTCAGCTGGGAGTGCAGTTACTGTTGCAGTCATTTTTGCAGGCTTTAAACAAGGGTTTGATTTTTCCTGCCTGGGCTGGGAGCCGGGTGGGTCAGGGGCAGGGTGGTGCAAAGGCACCTCAGTTCCCTTCAGTGTGTTGGAAATATTAAGGGTGACCTGGCCATGGCACCCCACAGCTCTGAGCACATAAATTCACTCTATTTATCCATCTTTCCCAGTTTCTGGAAAGTCTGGGAAGACTCCAGTTATGAGTCAAACAGGTTAAATCAAGATGGCATTTTTATGACTGTGAAGAGTTGGAGCTTCCTCCTCTGTTTTTCACCTGTGGGCAGTTAATGACAGCAAAGGACTCTCAAAAACCAGCTCTATCCACCCTGCTAAAGTTCTCACTAAATAATCCAGCTCTGCACCGACCTGTGCCTGGCTGTGGCCAATTCCCACACACTGAAGAACTGTGTTTTTCTAGAAAAGCTGGTTTTTATAGCATAAATTCTTGGTGCTGTGGTGCTGACCCCCGGTGGTGTGCCTGGTGTCTCCTGCTGTGCTGTGGGAAAACTTCTCCAGCCTGGATCCTGTTTTCCCATTAAGCACCTGGTTTGAAGTAAAAAGTTTTAGGCAATTAAAAAAAAAAAAAAAAAGCTTTTCTCAGAATGTATTCTGAGAGAGACCACAACTATTCTCCAAGAAATATAAAACTTTTTTTTCTTTTCACCCCCCCTATTTTTTCATTTTTCTTTCCTATTTTAAATTACTTTTTCTTCAGCTTGGGGAGCATGTTTCTAGTGGCCTATTGCACACCTGAGAGCAGTTTGTTTTTTACCAGCTTACCTATAAGTTTGCTGTGTGCTTAAGATGCCAATAACACACTGGCTTGAAAAATAATGATCCATCATCATCAATTCCTTTGGATTTGTCAGGCTGGGGATGGCAGCCCCAGCTGAATTGGCTGCTTTAAAAAACAAAAGTAGGAAAAAGACTTATTGTGCTGGTATTTGTGTTCCTGAATTTCTTAATTCCATTTCTGAATGCAAAGATGAGATTTTCTTGTTTCCCCCTTCTTAAAACTCAGGATTTTTAGTAAATAACGTGTTAAGTGCAGCAAACACATCAAATGATAAATTTGCCACGCACATTGATAAGGTGGGATTTGTTTCCTGTAAACAGCAAAATGCTGCTTTTGCAGATAAAAACAAAGCTTTTATCTTCAAGGCAAACTGTAAATGAACTTGAAGGGTAATTTAACATTCACAGTTGTTTAAATGGTATTAACTCCTGTGAAGATTTATTATACACAGGTAGGAATCTCAGAGAAGGCATTTCAAAAGTGAGAATTTTTTCCCCACGAAGTTCAGCATTTTAGTTTAAGTTTGATATTCATTGGAATCAGACACGGATGGAATTTGTGCCAGTGTTTTGTGAGGGTCTTCCTACCATTTAATATTTTAATGTTCACCACATGGGGGAAAAAACAAAGTAAAGATAATCTCCAGCTTTGATGTCAAAAGGCACACAAGAAAGTTTTAAATACAAATTAGCTTCTCTAGAATCCAACTGTGTGGATCTAATTACATCTAATGCTAATTATCCTATTGATCTTAGCATTTTACTGTATTCCAGCTATGACTATTGCCAAGCATTAATCACACATTCAGACTTATCTACATAAAACCCAAAAGCAGGCTGGGGCTGCAGCTTTGCCTTGGGAGTAGAACAGTGGGTTTAGATGTTTTTTATCTTTTTTTTTCCCCCTTCCCTTTCAGCTTTTCTATCCCAGCTGGCCCCAGTTACTGGGAATGCCCAGTGCTGTTTGCCTGCACTCCAGGAAAGTTGTGTTTTCCCTGTGGAGAGAGGGATTTTGTTATGCTTAACTCTCATTGAGCTGTGTAATATTCCATTTGAGGTTTGCTGCTTTCATTCATATTGATTAAATTAAGGAATGTGGCTTAGATACCTTCCCCCCCTTCCTTTCCCTCGGGGAGGATATTTTGTAGTAAATCTGAAATGATTAATGAGTGGGACTGTGATAATTTCTTTTAAGAAAGGCTGAATAGAAATGGTTGGGCTCTGACCCTGTGATCTGAAGGGGAATTAGGGATGTTTGGCTGGGCTGTTTCTCTTTTCTTTTGTTGGGCCATGGAAAGGGTGGCTTTGGCAGCCTCAGCATGGGATCTGGAGCTGGGGAGGGTTTCCAGGGCTGCACCCTTCATCTGTAGGATTTGGGCACCTCAAATCACAAATGTCCCGATGAGGCTCGTGTTGCTCTCGCTCTGCTGCAGAAGTGTTGATTTATGGAATCCCTGGGAGCAGACCAGGAGAGGGAGGCAGAGTACACCGCAAAGCCCAGCTCCCTGCCAGACACACTCAGCTGGGCTCAGCTTGTGCTGGTGAAGCGTCTGTGACACTGATGGTCAGTGTGTGACACTGATGGTCAGTGTGTGACAGGAATGGTCAGTGTGTGACACAGGGACGGTCAGTGGGTGACACGGGGATGGTCAGTGTGTGACATTGATGGTCAGTGTGTGACACAGGGACGGTCAGTGTGTGACACAGGGATGGTCAGTGTGTGACATTGATGGTCAGTGTGTGACACAGGGACGGTCAGTGTGTGACACAGGGACGGTCAGTGTGTGACACAGGGACGGTCAGTGTGTGACATTGATGGTCAGTGTGTGACACGGGGACGGTCAGTGTGTGACACGGGGACGGTCAGTGGGTGACACGGGGATGGTCAGTGGGTGACAGGGACGGTCAGTGTGTGACACAGGGACGGTCAGTGTGTGACATTGATGGTCAGTGTGTGACA